>NW_020868482.1:303759-306259 GCF_003789085.1 Penaeus vannamei | reverse complement strand
GTAGGTCAATTAACGCTCTCCTTGTCTTCATCTTATTAACATGAGAACAGTTGAACCGTATTCATGTCGACAAATGTGGAAAGGTATGAATGAGAACGAATATCTTCACAATACAAGAGATGTATTTAACCGGTTTCGATTATATCTTCGTCAGAAATACATGAAACCGGTTAAATACATCTCTTGTATTGTGAAGATATTCGTTCTCATTCATACTTTTCCACATGATATCAGTTCTTCATATAAAAGTAATATTCTTTAATAATCGGAATGTTCTGATGTTCTCATAAACCCCAACCGTATTACAAATGCCTATTCTGGCTAATATATCCTATGAATCTGAATTTAAAGGCGAACTACCAAATACTACGGCCATACACGTCAAGACAGCGACGAGGCAGCTGGTGGGCAGGTTCTCGCGCACTCGCAAAACCTGAGTTCAATTTCGAACTCAATTAGAACCCATTTCACTCAGTCAGATTGGTGAGACTCCCCAGCGCAATCTGTAGGGATTTCAGATTTAGATTTTACACTACTTCGAAGACAAGTTTACCCTTTTACTGATTAACACAAGGATAATACTGATAGTCTTAATGCAAATTATGATAATGATTATGATGATGAAAGTGATAATGGTTATTACTATAATGGTATTGAAGATCATAGTGACGGTAATGATGGTGATGATGATAATAATGAAAAAAATGATGATGGTAGTGAAAATAATATTACAGGAACAATAAAGAGATGATAATGTTAGTGATAAACGATAATAATCATGACAATAGACATGATAGTAATCATAAAAATAATGATGATGATGAGAGGAGGAGGAGAAGGAGGGGAATAATGCGGATGATTATAATAATGATAACAATAATAATAAGGGTAATAATGACGATAACAGTCATACCGATAATGATGATGATAATAATAATAATGATAATTTTAATGATGATAATGATAATCATGATAACAATAATAATAATAACAACAGTAAAGATAACAATAATAGCAATAAAGATGACAATATATATTAGTAATTTGCAACATCTCCAGGTTCAGTCTCGGGCCTTCGAGGAGGAAACAAGAGACGTGGAGTCGGACTCGAACAGAACCCCCATTCCTGTCCTCCTCGAGTCCAGTTAAAGGGGTTAGTACAATGCACGTGTCAGTTGAGTTCATTTTGCAATTGAATAGGACCAGAAAAAAATAATCAGGTCTTTGTAACGAGTGATGAGACGCATCTTAATTATAATCATTTGTTTAGACATGTTTTGTTTGACTAAGATACTTGTGAATCAATCGTGGCTTTTACGACTTTTGTTTCATATTTTCGTTAAGATTCACTATGTTCACAATACCAAGACATCTACACAGGACGTAGACATTGTCACTAACACCCGTTTATATTCATGTGACTATTCCAGTGTAACGTTCAAGCTCGCTGTTCTGTATCTTTCTCCCGACAAAATATCCTTCTGGTTTATCCGCTTAAATTCCTCACTGATACTGACATATCGCTATCTTTCAACTTCATATTTTCTTTAAATTCCCCCAACGCCATCTCACTGACTTCCTCCCGTTGTCTTCATAGCCACCCGTTCCTTCTTTATCGTATTACATCCTTTATCCCTTTCTTAACCTCCTTAGTACCTCCTTTTTCATCGTATTCTTCTACCGCTCCCCTGCTTTCCTACTCCCTGTATCTTCATCCCTTCCCTCTGCTATCTAAATTACTCTCCCATCTCCAGAATACCCATGGCGCCTCGGAGACAAAGAGAAAGGTGACGACAGATAAGCTTCAGACCCAATAAAGACCAAGAGCTCAGTTACATTCAATTACAGTATCCATCACTACCCTCTTGACTCATTACAGTGATGCAAATGCCTTGAGGTCCATTTAGCCTTTTTGTTTATCATCTGCCTTCTGACCTGAGGTTTAATACACATTTTCAGTGTTTATTTAATTCAATGGTTGTTCTTGGCATGGAGGGAAGGGAGATGTTTTGTTTCAGAGAAGTAGGGGAGTGGGCAAGGAAAGTGGACTTTGTTATATTGTATATTCCGGGGATACGTACAGTAGAAATACGACGCGTGGAAATTGATACACAAAACAATCACCTTATTCCTCTTTCACTGTCATTATGTCTTCATCCAGCTACCTATTTCGCCATTTGTTACTTTCTCTGTACCTCTCCTTCTCACACTAAAGGAAAAATCTTTTCTGTGTTTGTTTGTCTATCACGTAATTATCAGTAACCGAATCTATAAGAAATACCGATTTAAACTGATATTCATAGAATTACATCCCGCTATCTCAGCCCCCTCTCTTCTATTACTCTCTCTCTCTCTTTCTGTGTGTGTGTGTGTGTATCTTTCTCTCTCTCCCTCTCTCTATAATGGTCTCTAATTAAGTTATAAAGAGTCCCACTATACTGAATGACAGGGTCAGAGAAACACACAATCTTCTTGTTTCTCCTCCTTATTTGACAATGTG
>NW_020868482.1:293759-298759 GCF_003789085.1 Penaeus vannamei | reverse complement strand
TTTGGGCAATACTAATTTAGGCAGCCGCACTATATATACAAAGGAAATTATAACAGAATTATTGACTAGAGTTCGTACATGTCGGGAAAGTTAATAAAATTGTGGGGACCTCACAGGTTGTGCTTTACTTGAAATTCAAAAGTTGCCTCTCTACAATCCACAAACCTCGTTGTCTCGAACCGTCTCGAATGTAAACAATACTGTGAGCTTTCTGCAAAATACAAAATACGGTGGTTTGGAAGGTATGCTTCGTTTATGCGGCAAAATAAACCCAGGTAAGGGGTAAGGCAATACCCCAGGGAAAGGGGTCAGAAAATACGCCCAGGGAAGGGGGTCCGGGTTGGTTTAGGTTAAGTTGGTTAGTTTAGGTTGGTTGGTTAGGTTTAGGTAAGTTAGGTTAGGATAGGTTAAGTTTGGTTAGGTTAGGTTGGTTAGGCTAGTTTAGGTTAGGTTAGATTAAGTTGGTTAGGTTCGGTTAGGTTGGGTTAGGTTTAGGTTAGGTTGGTTAGGTTAAGTTGGATTGGTTAGGTTAGGTAGTTAGCCTAGTTGAGAATAGTCGTTAGGTTTAGGTTGGGGTTAGGTTAGGTTAGGTTAGGTTAGGTTGGTAGGTTAGGTTTAGGTTAGGTTAGGTTAGGTTAGTTTAGGGTTTAGGTTAGGTTAGGTTAGTTAGGTTAGGTTTAGTTAGGTTAAGTTAGGTTTGGTTAGGCTAGGTTAGGCTAGGTTAGGTTAGATTAGGTTAGGTTGGTTTGGTTAGGTTAGGATAGGTTAGGTTAGGTTTGGTTAGTTTAGGTAGGTTAGGTGGTTAAGGTTAGGTTAGGGTTAGGTTGGTTAGGTTAGGTTGGTTAGGTTAGGTTAGGTTTGGTTAGGTTATTATTAGGTTAGGTTAGGTTAGGTTAGGTTTGGTTGTTAGGTTAAGGTTAGGTTGGTTAGGTTTAGGTTAGGTTAGGTTAGGTTAGTTAGGTTAGGTTAGGTTAGGTTAGTTAGGTTAGTTAGGTTAGGTTATAGGTTAGGTTTAGGTTTAGGTTGGTTTAGGTTAGGTTAGGTTAGGTAGGTTAGGTTTGGTTTGGTTAGGTTTTAGGTTAGGTTAGGTTAGGTTAGTTAGGTTAGGTTTAGGTTTAGTTAGGTTAGGTTAGGTTAGGTTAGGTTTAGGTTAGGTAGGTTTAGGTTAGGTTAGGTTAGGTTAGGTTAGGTTTTAGGTTAGGTTTAGGTTTAGGTTAGGTTAGGTAGGTTAGGTTAGGTTTAGGTTAGGTTAGGTTAGGTTAGGTTTTAGGTTAGTTAGGTTAAGGTTAGGTTAGGTTAGGTTAGGTTAGTTAGTTAGGTTAGGTTTAGGTTAGGTTAGGTTTAGGTTAAAGGTTAGGTTAGGTTAGGTAGGTTAGGTTAGTTTAGGTTAGGTTAGGTTTAGGTTAGGTTTAGGTTAGGTTAGTTAGGTTTAGGTTAGGTTTAGGTTAGGTTAGGTTAGGTTAGGTTAGGTTAGGTTAGGTTAGGTTAGGTTAGGTTAGGTTAGGTTAGGTTAGGTTAGGTTAGGTTTGGTTAGGTTGGTTAGGTTAAGGTTAGGGTTAGGTTTAGGTTAGGTTAGGTTAGGTTAGGTTAGTTAGGTTAGGTTAGTTAGTTAGGTTAGGTTAGGTTAGGTTAGGTTAGGTTAGGTTAGGTTTAGGTTAGGTTAGGTTAGGTTAGGTAGGTTAGGTTAGGTTAGGTTAGGTTAGGTTTTAGTTAGGTTAGGTTTAGGTTTTAGGTTAGGTTAGGTTTAGGTTTAGGTTAGGTTAGGTTAGGTTAGGTTAGGTTAGGTTAGGTTAGGTTTTTAGGTTAGGTTAGGTTAGGTTAGGTTGGTTAGGTTAGGTTAGGTTAGGTTAGGTTTAGTTAGGTTAGGTTAGGTTAGGTTAGGTTAGGTTTAGGGTTAGGGTTGGTTAGGTTAGGTTAGGTTAGGTTAGGTTAGGTTAGGTTAGGTTAGGTTGGTTAGGTTAGGTTTTAGGTTAGTAGTTAGGTTAAGTTAGGTTAGGTTAGGTTAGGTTAGGTAGGTTTAGGTTAGGTTAGGTTAGGTTAGGTTAGGTTAGGTTTTAGGTTAGGTTAGGTTAGGTTAGGTTAGGTTAGGTTAGGTTAGCTTAGGTTAGCTTAGGTTAGGTTTGGTTGAGAAATGTCGGGATTTCGGCAACACCGACACCTCGCAGCGGCTCCAGACTCTCGTTCGGATTTTGCATTTTTTTCAAAAAATTCACTTTTCATTCCACTATTTCTTCCGTGTGTATGCCCCCCCCCCCCACCTCCCACCTTCAACCCTCAATTCTCCACGTGTCCCCAAAGAGTGAAGGGGATAGGAGAAAAAATAATAATAACTAACAGGCGCGGCTGTCTTACTTAGATATACCGTTTTGTTTGTTTGTTTGTTTGTTTCATCAATTGTCTTAACACATGCGTTCCAGTCATGTGAACAGAAAAAGATTTTTGTTTGTTTGTTTGTTTGTTTCATCATTTGTCTTAACACATGCGTTCCACTCATATGAACAGAAAAAGAGCAATGGTGGGATACAAGACTGAACACCGCGGACCACGCATCTTCCACGAATCTGGCTCAGTGGTTTCAATTATTCTATTGTTCGCGAAATTTAGGACTCGGGGCTATGAGTCACTTCTACATGGCTCAGGATTCTTCTCCTTTCCCTTGTATACTTACTGCTGTCTTTACTTTAGTTCTCTTTTTTTACGTTTTTCACAATACTTTCTTAAAGTTTGTTGTAGAACATGTACAAATGTAAAAAATAAATGATTAATTAAATAAATAAAAAGAATAATAAAAAGAATGCATTCAGTATATTAGTTTCTGTATTTGTACTTGACCCTAATCCATTTGTAGAATTGGTGTTAGTACGTAGGCTACTGTATTTCACCAACGTAAGTGATGGAAATTATTTGTTAAGACTATTCAATATGTGATATAATCAGGTTTTAGTTTATTTTCTTTATTATTTCCCTGATTCAGAGGGAGGTAGAGAGAGAGAGAGAGAGAGAGAGAGAGAGAGAGAGAGAGAGAGAGAGAGAGAGAGAGAGAGAGAGAGAGAGAGAGAGAGAGAGAGAGAGACAGACAGACAGACAGAGACAGAGACAGACAGAGGCAGACAGAGGTAGACACCACACACACACACAAACACACACACACACACACACACACAACACACACACACATACACACACACACACGCACACACACACACACACAGGGAGAGAGAGAGAGAGAGAGAAGACAATCAGATAGACAGGCAGTGAGAGATCCTGGGTCTTCCTCATTTCCAGGCAAATTAGGATCAAACTAAAAACACAAGTAAAGTCTCAACAATTTATTTTTGTCTGCTGGCGATTGGTTGGTCATCGTAGACGAGATAGACTGGAGAAAATACACAGAAAATAGAACGTTTCAAAGACAAGAGTCTAATAACAGCAACTACAACTTGAGAAGCGACTTTTATCACCTTCAACAAAGTTGTCATATCACACAAGAGTTGGCTGCCTGGCCGTCAAAGCATCAGAACCCCTTTGGCCTTCCGCATTCGAACACCGCCCTCCCGCCGCCGTACACTTGTTTCTTCACACACAGAGGTTCTCGACACTGAGGTTCTCGACGCAGAGGTTCTCGACACAGAGGTTCTCGACACAGGTTCTCGACGCAGAGGTTCTCGAGATTCTCGACGCAGAGGGTTCTCGACGGCAGACTCGACACAGAGGTTCTCGACGCAGGGTTCTCGACCAGAGTTCTCGACACAGAGATTCTCGACGCAGAGGTTCTCGACACAGAGGTTCTCGACGCAGAGGTTCTCGACACAGAGGTAGAGGTTCTCGACGCAGAGGTTCTCGACGCAGAGGTTCTCTTCTCGACGAAGAGGTCCTCGACACAGAGGTTCTCGACGCAGAGGTCCTCGACACAGAGGTTCTCTCCTCGAGAACGTTCTCGACGGTCTCGACACAGAGATTCTCGACACAGAGGTTCTCGACACAGGTTCTCGCCAACCAGAGTTCCGTCGCAGCATTTCATTGGCTGGGAGAGGCTTTCGTGGCTCTTTGACTCTTGATGTATGAGTTTTGATTCTGGGTCTCGCACCTTGCGTGTATGCTGCGAGTTGTGTTCGATTCTTTGTACTCGTTCTTTGGTTTGGTTTGGTTTGTGTGTGTGTGTGTGTGTGTGTGTGTGTGTGTGTGTGTGTGTGTGTGTGTGTGTGTGTGTGTGTGTGTGTGTGTGTGTGATAGTTCTGTTATTTTGACGAAAACCAGGAGCCAGGGTAAATCAAGGAGACTATGCTATCACAGACAATACAGTTATTGAATTACAACGAAATCAAGTCATTCACCTGTCGATGTCCACTTCCATGAATCTGAGCTCGGGATTGAATAAATGCCTTAATACGTCGGTTCAGTCGACCCCGAGATGCTTTGTGCGTGAACTATGGGAAGGTTTCCGCCAAAAAAAAAGAAAAAAAAAAAAAAAAAAAAATCTGAAATTCTCTCTCGGGACGCGTAGAGGGTCGAAGAGCATCAGAATCCCTTTCTATGGCGGGATTAGGAATAGGTTTTGATCCTTTGTCTCTGAAATTCCCTTTTTCTTCAGATGAGCAGCAGAGAGAGAGAGAGAAAGAAAAAAAAATATCAAAACGTATCATTTCTGTCGATGGTTTGGCCTCTGCTTCCTGCTCTGGTTCAATAAGATCGATTTTTCTTTAGACTAGAATGGATAATTGAACTTTTTCGACATGAGGATCAATCGGCACGCACGCTGAATATGGTTAATGAGGATCTCTCGATGCTGCGCAGGTGAGTGATGCTCGTTTGTTCTGATGCTGACTCTACTTGCGAACACTGACGAGGGTTTGCTAGTTCCACGGATTATGTAGAGTATAAATATATGTATATATATATATATATATATATATATATATATATATATATATATATATATATATATATATATATATATATATGTGTGTGTGTGTGTGTGTGTGTATGTGTGTGTGTGTGTG
>NW_020868482.1:286259-288759 GCF_003789085.1 Penaeus vannamei | reverse complement strand
TGCAGCGGGGCCCCTTCGGCTGAATTTGTTCCAAGGTGGATGCCGCGGCTATGTCGTCGGGGCCAAAAGTCCAGGTGGTGCTTCCGCCGGAGGCCGAAGAGCCTCTTCCCAGCGCTTCCAGTGGATGAGGGCGTAGAAGTTGTGTGCAGGGGGGCTGTGTGGAGTGTGAGTTCAATCTAGACAGAGACCAAAGACGATAACATTGCACCGATAGCCGACCGAGTAACTCAAACAACGAACCTTAACTCGATGGTACCTACTATATAAAGTACTCATATCTTAACCGAACTTTCTTTAATCGATCGTCAGGAACGACATACTATTTAATTCATTCAGTGTGTGAAATATTATTCAGGACCACCCTAACAAACAATCTATGTCACCGGGTTATCACACTTCGCTCACAGACGCCTCAGCTTTTGCAATTATCAACCATATATACAAAACAATTCTCCCTAGACATAGACCTGCACGCTAGGCCCTGGCATAATGAGTTCTTCCGGCCCTGCGCAGAGAGTGATTGTAGGAAACTAACCATATTTACTCCTCACTACCTGGCGCCGTTATCCTCTGACTTGTTGGCTGTAGTCTGTGGATTGCAATCAAAAATTCTATCCTTGGTTCCATTGAACTGTTGATTTGCAACCTTGCCCCCGACTGCCTAGGTGTCTATACTGTGACTTTTATTAGTCCATACCTGTCTAGAGCAGGGCATACCTATCCGGACCGAAGGGCTTCATATACAAATTGGCGATGCCTACGGTACACAGGTGCGCCCCCATACGACATCACACATCGTTAAAAACCTAAAAAAAAAAGAATTGACAACACCTGAACAACCAAAGATTTATCACATAGGCAAATGAATTTACAAAAATGTACCGTGCCGATATAAGACTATGTCGAAAGGCCCTCGGCGGCCGGTACTGCCCGCTTTCAGGACTATGTGGGTAAACCAGAGCAGCGATTCCGTATTTTGACCAGCACAGAGTCTCACACACCCGCCGGTCCAAGGCCCACCCACGCCATTCAAGTTCTGGGGTACCCTTACGTATCTTATTGCCATTAGGTCTAATTTTCATCATTACGTGGGCTTTTTTTGTTTGCGTATGCGGATCAAAGGCACCAAAAGGATCAGCTGGACATCCCTGACTTGACTGCTCTCTCGCCAGACGGAGTATTAAAGCACACCCGTTGTCCAACCGTCCACGGCTAAATGTAACCAGTCCCACATTGTTTTGAGACACTCGTGTTAAAAGGACATCTAATTCACAAGTTAAGCGAACGTGAAATCAAAAACTTTCCCCATACTAATTGACAGCCGAGACTACAACACTGACCTTTGACGCTCATTTTCACTAGTCGATGGCCCTCTCACTAAGTCGATCATGCGAGGCAAGCCGGTGCAGCACCATCACGCCCCCCCCACGCGCACCGGCTACGAGTCAGCAGCTGAAAAACCATCGTAAAACTGATAGCGATCAAAAATGATGCATAATATCACATCTCGCGGATCTCCAAAAAAATGCGATTTGAACCAGCCCGCTTTAAAATAGCCGCCAATGGCACACACTCATCCTTCGCCTTGTACAATGTCCACTACAGACAACGGAAACGCTATATCTTCGGAAGCCACCTCATCATTCCGTGCTGAGTCACTTAACTGCAACTTACGCATATTCCTTCATTCTCTTCCCTTGCGTGCCTTCTCGTGCATCTTCCTCTCTAATCCCCTTCACCACCCCTTCTCCTATCTTCACTCTCTCCTTCCCCTTCCCCTATCTCTCCTTCTCCTTCTTCTTTACTCACTTTCGCTCCTTGGGCATCCCTCCGCCTTTCTTCTCTCTTCCTGTCACCCATCCCCTTCTCCGTCTTCTCTCTTTCTCCTTCTTCTTCTTCTTTTAATTCTGGTCCCGGTTCTACCCTCGACTCTCAGTCATTCCTAGAAGAACTCCTCTCTGTCCCCTTCATCTCTCTCCTCCGGTCTCTCGCTCAGCTTGCCGTCTTTCCGCCATTGCGTTCTTCTGCTTCCCTCTTACCCTCACTCTCACCCACCTGAGATGAACACTCGGTTGTCTTCTGCTAACTGCAGTGGAATCCGTCAGGGTTGTTCAGACATTGCAGTTGTTCTCTGAGACGAACCTCTGGAAGCAATCCCGCAGGAAACCGTATTATATAGACCCCAGACGTTAGCCTGATAAATTCTCCGTGAGCTCCGTCGTCGCGTCCTTGCGACGAGCTTGCAGTGCGGGTCGGTCTTCGAGCGGTTCCTGCAAGTGGAGAAAGATCACGGTGCCGATTAATGAGACAGCAAAACTAAGGAGAGACGACTGAGAAGATCTTAAGGATCCTCGTTGAGATTAGTAAAAGGTGCTTGAGACTCAACAATACTAACCACTATATTTCCTTAGTATCTAATGTTTGTACGATTTGATAGATTTAGATAATTTAACAAGATCATAAATGCAAACATTTCTACGAATATATAGCTCTTGATGTT
>NW_020868482.1:261259-266259 GCF_003789085.1 Penaeus vannamei | reverse complement strand
GTGGGGTGGGGTGGATGGGGTAGAAATGGAAAGAAGGACGTGAATATGAAAGTGAAATGAGAGGCAAAGAAAAGTTGGGTCTGGCAAGAGGAAGGGGTGAACAAAGAACAAAGAACAAGGAGGTGAAGCGATCGGAGGGAAGAGGGAGAGGGTAGAGGGTAGAGGGAAGAGGGTAGAGGGTAGAGGGTAGAGGGTAGAGGGTAGGGGTAGAGGGAAGAGGGTAGAGGGTAGAGGGTAGGGTAGGGGAAGAGGGAAGAGGGTAGAGGTAGAGGTAGAGGGTAGAGGGTGGGGGTAAGAGGGTAGGGGAGAGGGTAGGGGGGTAGAGGGAGGGGTAGAGGGTAGAGGGTAGGGGTAGAGGGAAGAGGGTAGGGGTAGAGGGTAGAGGGTAGAGGGTAGAGGGTAGGGGGTAGAGGGTAGAGGGAGGGGGTAGGGGGTAGGGGTAGAGGGTAGGGGGTAGGGGGTAAGGGTAGGGGGAAGGAGGGTAGGGGGTAGAGGGGTAGAGGGTAAGGGTAGAGGTAGAGGGTAGGGGGTAGGGGGTAGGGGGTAGGGGTAGAGGGTAGGGGTAGAGGTAGAGGGTAGGGTAGGGGTAGGGGTAGAGGGTAGAGGGTAGGGGGTAGAGGGTAGAGGGTAGGTAGGGTAGGGGTAGAGGGTAGAGGGTAGGGGGTAGAGGGTAGAGGGTAGAGGGTAGAGGGTAGGGGGTAGAGGGTAGGGGGTAAGAGGGTAGAGGGGTAGAGGGTAGAGGGTAGAGGGTAGGGGGTAAGAGGTAGAGGGTAGGGGGTAGAGGGTAGAGGGTAGAGGGTAGAGGGTAGAGGGGTAGAGGGTAGAGGGTAGAGGGTAGGGGAGGGTAGAGGGTAGAGGTAGAGGTAGAGGGTAGGGGGTAGAGGTAGAGGTAGAGGTAGGGGTAGAGGTAGAGGGTAGGGTAGAGGGTAGAGGGTAGAGGGTAGAGAGGGTAGAGGGTAGGGGGTAGAGGTAGAGAGGTAGAGAGGAGGGGTAGAGGGTAGAGGGTAGAGGTAGAGGGGAGGGTAGAGGGTAGAGGTAGAGGGTAGGGGTAGAGGGTAGAGGGTAGAGGGTAGGGGTAGAGGGTAGGGGGTAGGGGTAGGGGTAGGGGTAAGAGAGGGTAGAGGGTAGAGGGTAGAGGGTAGAGGGTAGAGGGGAGGGGTAGGGGGTAGGGGGTAGGGTAGAGGGTAGAGGGTAGGGGGTAGAGGGTAGAGGGTAGAGGGTAGAGGGTAGGGGGTAGAGGGTAGAGGGGTAGAGGGTAGTAGGGGGTAGGGGTAGAGGGTAGGGGGTAGAGGGAGAGGGAAGAGGGTAGAGGGTAGAGGGGTAGAGGGTAGGGGGTAGGGGGTAGATGGTAGGGGGAAAGAGGGTAGGGGGTAGAGAGGGTAGGGGTAGGGGGTAGTGGGTAGAGGGTAGGAGTAGGGGGTAGGGGGTAGAAGGGTAGGGTAGGGGGTAGGAGGAGGTAGGGGGTAGAGGGTAGAGGGTAGCAGGGTAGAGGGTAGGGGGTAGAGGGTAGGGGTAGGGGTAGAGGGGTAGGGGGTAGGGGGTAGAGGGTAAGGGGGTAGAGGTAGGGGTAGGGGAAGAGGGTAAGAGGGTAGGGAGGGGGTAGAGGGTAGGGGGTAAGAGGTAGGGGGTAGAGGGTAGAGTAGGGGGTAGGGGTAGAGGTAGAGGGTAGGGGGTAGGGGGTAGAGGGGTAGGGGGTAGAGGGTTAGGGAGTAAAGGGTAGGGGGTAGAGGGTAGAGGGTAGAGGTAGAGGGTAGAGGGTAGGGGTAGGGGTAGAGGGGTAAGGGGGGTAGAGGGTAGAGGGTAGGGGGTAGAGGGTAGAGGGTAGGGGGTAGAGGGTAGAGGGTAGAGGGTTAGGGTAGGGGGTAGGGGTAGAGGGTAGAGGTAGAGGGGTAAGGGGGTAGAGGGTAGGGGTAGAGGGTAGAGGGCAGAGGGTAGGGGGTAGAGGGTAGAGGGTAGAGGAAGAGGGTAGAGGATAGAGGATAGAGGGTAGAGGGTAGAGGGTAGAGGGTAGGGGGTAGAGGGGTAGAGGGTAGGGGGTAGGGGGGGACGCCAAAAGGATCTCGCCGATACATGAAAAATGTAATTATCTGTCCTTAAGAGTAAAGTCACTTTCGGTTAACGATGAAACTGGTGAAAAGTGCTGCTTGGTGCCATCTGCAGTGGCGTTCGTGTGAGAGCATCTTGACTTAGACTAATACATACATTTCAAAGACAAACTAAATACTTTCGTCTTCACTAAACAAAAACTGACCCACAATATCAATAATCCTAATTCTATCATTTATATAATCATGTAATTATATACTATATAATTATCACAATAATATCACAATATCAATAATCCTAATTCTATCATTATATAATATCATATAATTTATACTATATAATTATCACAATAATATCACAATACAATAATCCTAATTATATCATTACATAATCATCATATAATTATATCTTTATAATATCAACAAATAATATCACGATATCAATAATTATAATTCTAACACTGATCCCCAAAAGAAGAAGAGAACAACAAAACAACAACAATAACATTGTCAAAAAGAACAAAATCTCAAGAACCACGATCCTCCCCTCCCCTATCGTCCCCCTCCCCCCCCCCCCCCTCCACTCATCGCTCGTGTGCCGCTCGTATCGTTAAAAGAAATATTTGGCATCGAGTGTCACTTGAAGCCCCCCCCCGCCCCCCCCCCCCCACATCCTCTCTGGGGCTGATATCCCTATCGGCGGGAATCCCCCCCCCACCCCTCCCCCTATATAAGGAGCTATGGTGAGGATATCCTGAGGAAGAGGGATAAAGATGGGTAGGATCTGAGAGGATTCTTGAGTCGCATGGTGAGTGAGGCCTTGGTATATGGTGACAGGGATAGGGGTGATGATGGTGACGGTTCGATGCGAGGATTGGGGTGAAGTTGGGGTGAAAGGGGGTGATGGTGATGAGTGTGTAATGGTGAAGTTGTGATGAAAGGGAATGATTGAGATGAGTGTGCAATGGTGAAGTTGTGGTGAAATGGGTGACAGTGATGAGTGTGCAATGGTGAAGTTGTGGTGAAAGGGGGTGATAGTGATGAGGTTCATTGGTGAAGTTGTGGTGAAAGGGGTGATGGTGATGAGTGTGTAATGGTGAAGTTACGATGAAAGGGAATGATTGTGATGAGTGTTCATTGGTGAAATTGTGGTGAAAGATAATGGTACTGACGATTGTATACTACGATATGGTGAAATTGTGATGAAAAGTGGTGATAGTGACGAGTGTGTACTGAGGGGGGGGGGATTGTGAAGGAAGATGGTGATAGTGGCAATGGTGACGATTATATACTGGTGATTATGGTGAGGTTGTGATGATGAGTTAATAATGATGATGGTAGAGATCCAATAAACACCAGTGCACAGGAATAAAATATAATATAATAAAGTTAACTGATATGCAGGTCTAAAATTAGATAATGTTAATTTAGCAGCGTGCATAAAACACCGCCACTGGAGAACAAAGTGAAATTTAGTCACTTCCCGTTATTATAATCATCTGTATAAAACATATATCCAATTAGTTTAATCGCTGCCGTTCTTATCAAAATTGTTACCATCGATTATCATCATATATTCAAAACCATCTTCATAACACCAATACTGACATGATTATTTTCCTCAAAGCCAATACTTTTATCATTAATATGCAATTGCCATTACCATCATTAAACAGCATTGCCATCATTACTCTCCTGACGATTGAATATATCAACCTCTCCGATCGGGATTCGATCCCGCGCCGCCGTTGCAAGAGATTGCAAGGCGGGCGCTCTGACCACTCGGCCACCACCGCGCTTTAAAGATTGTGCAACCAGGCGCCACCTGCCACCATGGGCATTACCTAACTACTCATACATGAGTAAGTATAGCGAGGTTTTACACACAATCCCAGCGGGCATTCGGGACTATGGAAAGATCAAATCAAATCCCAAATCAGATAAGCTGAGGTATATTGATGAAAGATGGAAGAACGCACTACCGCATTTATATCATGAATATATTAATCTCTCCATGAATATTTTAATCTCTCGCAACGGCGGCGCGGGATCGAATCCCGATCGGAGGGGTTAATATATTCATGATATAAATGCGGTTGTGCATTCTTCCATCTTTTATCTTCTGACGATTATTCACTTTACTTTCACTTTCGCTTTTGCTTTCTCTTGGTTTGTTTCCGTCTTTCCGGTTCCATTGGTTTGTGTTTATTGAGATGTGTAGCTTGTTTGTGGTGGTTTTTATTCATTTATGTATATATATGTATATTGATATGTATACACACACACACATACACACACATACGTATATATATATATATATATGCGTGTGTGTGTGTGTGTGTGTGTGTGTGTGTGTGTGTGTGTGTGTGTGTGTGTGTGTGTGTGTGTGTGTGTGTGTGTGTGTGCGTGTGCGTTGTGTGTGCGTGTGTGTGTGTGTGTGTGTCCGTGTGTGTGTATGTATGTGTGTGTGTGCAGTATATATCGCGTATGCTGATATATGTATATATCTACATACACGAAGGCCACAAATTCTCCCTATGCGTACCCCCCCCCCACCCCACCCCCCCCCCCGCGGCCTCTTTCACTCTATCCTCATTTCCGTAATTTTCTTTCCATCCTTCTTACGACTTCCTTGTATCTCCCTCTTGGACCTCCATTTCATCCTATATTTACTCGTGTTTCCCCTTTCTTTGCTATTCCTCTATTCCTCAACTTTCTGTCCTCTCTCATTCCCTCTTTCGCTTGTCTTGCTCTCTCCCTCTGTTTATCTCCTCTTCGCTCCCTCTGCGATCGTTGCGGGTTTTATGAGCACTCCCTTCCCTCTTGTCTGTCTGTCTCTATTTTTTTTTTTTTTTTTTATTCAGTTTCCTCCATCTTTCTCCCAGAATTTCTGAGTTTTATTCTTTTTCTCTTCTCTTCTTTTTCTCTTCTTCGTCGTCGTTCTTCTTTCTTCTG
>NW_020868482.1:253755-256255 GCF_003789085.1 Penaeus vannamei | reverse complement strand
CAAGAAAAAAACAAGAGAGAAAGCGAAATGGACGAAGGGAAGTTCAAAGAGATATTCTGAGAGAAGAGCTTATGCCCAAGATTACTCGTTTGAGAAAAAAATATATAAATGACACCCCACAAAATACTGCATGAAAGAAAACGGGAATTGCTAGTATGCATTAAGCTTAAAAGGAAGAAGCTAGACGGTGATAACTTTGAAGAGAAAGGAGAGGAGAGGGAAACGGAGAAAGGGGAGGATAAAGAGGGAAGGAGGAGGAGAGGGGGAAGAGGAAGGATAAGGAGAGAAGTGGGAGATAAAAAAGAGAAAGGGAAAGATGATAGAGAAGGGGGATGGATGATAATTAGGAGAAAAGAAGAATGCATAAGAAGGAGAACGAGGACGACAATAAGAAAGGAGGTGGAAAGGGAGAGAGAGAGATGGAAGAAAAAGAAAAGACTTAGGAGGAGGAAGAAGAATAGGAGGCATGACGGTAAAAAATGAAGAAGAAAAGACAATATGAATCATAATAACGAAGCTAAAAAAGAAAAGAAAAGAACAATAGGATGAATAATAAAATGCAAAAAAAGAAAAAGAAAAAGAGGGAGAGAGAAAACCATTAAAAATAATCTTATTCACAGTCATTTTCAAAAGCTCCCTTACAACAACAACAATAAAATGCTAATAGATAATAATAATAACAACAACAACAACAAACAACAAAACAAAATAACAATAATAATAATGATAATAATAATGATAATAATAATAATGATAATGATGATAATAATAATAATAATAATAATAAAAGTAAAAAAAAATCTAGGTATACATTTCCACGTCTCCATTCATGCCCAGACTGATGCGGAAGTTTGCATGTAGACGCAAATAATAACATCCAAGTCATAACAACATCCAGGCCAACTCAAGGACATCGTCAAGGGATTACTCTTGTTGCAGAATATTCTTGCAAAGCCTCCCTGCCGGTCATGCAATGCCGGCAACATAGCAGAGCGGACGTGACGGGCTGTTTTGGCTTTTTTATTGCTACCGAAGAAGGTCATGTTTCACGTCTCGCTTGCTTATTATATCTATATTGTTGTTGTTGCTATTATCACCACTATTGTTATCATTATCATTATTTTTATTAGTTTTATTGTCACTATTTCTTTGATTATTATTGCACTTATTTATATTATTATCATTGATATTTATATTATCATTATTTTTATTATTATCGTTTTCTTATTATCATCTTTATCATTACTACTACTATTATCATCATTACCGTTGATATTATCATTATCTTCTTAGTATTATTCATAATGATATCATAATTTCAATTTCTATCATTAACATTGTTATCATCATCATTGTTATGATAATGATAATTATTATTATCATTATTACTACTATGATAATTTTCATTATTATGATCATCATTATTATTATCATTATCATCATCATCATCACAATCATCATCATCATTAATCTCATTACCATTATTCTCAATATCAAAATCATATAATTTTCTTTCTGTGTTATTATTATCGTTATCATTACTACCACTATCGTATCAATGGTAATACTAATAATAAACACTAACGAAAATAATAATAGTAATAATAATATTAATAATATCAGACACATTAATGATAATAATAACAATGATAATAATAATTATAATGATAAAATCAATACAATATAATAGCAACAAGAATAATGATAATAATAATAATAATATGCTATTGAGAAAAAAAATAATACAATAGCAACAGTAATGGTACTACCAATGCTAATAATAAAAATACAACAGGAACAATAATAATGATAATAATTAGTATCCGTATTAACGCTATTGTTATCACAGCCATTGTTGTACTTATTGCAAAAAAGAAAATGAAATCAACTAAACGTCTTGTTACATGATACGTTTACGCCGTCTTATTCCCTGTATATCGGTGTCATGTTTCATTTCATTGGATGATCCTGGCTTCGTAACCCGGTCGTGCTGCTTCCCCATGGTGGGTCTTGGCACCTTTCCGTTCATAATGTCCTCACTTGGTCACGTTCAAATTTAGATATATTTTCCTGATTCCCGTCTTCAGTGGTTATGCCTCACGGGAGATATTCGGCATCCCAATACACCCCGCTAATCTCTAGCACTTTCTTAATATATATTTCTTTTTGTAATCATGGCCAAAACTCTTGTCAGGTTTCGGATCCCGTCTCGAACTGGTAAATAATATTGTCCTTGTTTGAGTTATGGGCGTTTCGAAGCTCCATTCGCTACACGATGTTTGTCCTTAAATGTACTATACTTTACCATCCCTGCAGACTCTCCCCATACTTTGTTATGCCATACTTAAGAACCTTTGGTCTTTCAGCCGAAGCTAATATTTCATAGCCAGAATAGTCATAGTCATTTTCCGTCTCTCATTATTTAAATTTTCGAAAGAACTTTACCTTTTTTATTTGTACATTTAATGTTTTCTTGTTTATTTCATTAGTTGAGTCTCAA
>NW_020868482.1:233755-236255 GCF_003789085.1 Penaeus vannamei | reverse complement strand
AGTACCACAGAACTCGGCACTCCTATATACCTTGCAGTTCTGGAGGATCCTCCGAGTGGTAACGAGTGTGTGGTTGATCTCCTTGGCTGCATTACCTGCATAACTGTACTATGTACAGCGATATGGGTCTAGGCATTGGTACCAGGAGCCAGAAATCCTCAATTTCTGGGACCTAGCAAAGTCCCGGAAAAGGAGGGTATTCTCTCTGCCGGCATCAGCTCCCAAACCATGGGGACCAACAGACATCTCATAGCCAGCTCAACCACAGCCAGAAACAGCATTGAAGTCAACCAGAACAACATGATTATCTCGCCGGGGACACCTGTCTGACACAGATGCTAGCTTGGTGTGGAAAATCTCTTTCACTTCAAGTTTACAAACATCGGTAGGATTATAAGAGACATGAAGCCAAATGTTAGCTTCAGTCTCATTATCATTATACACACATCGACAGGGGTAAACTACTACTGAGGGCTGGAGCCTGCTGGAGATGTCCATTGCTACTCCCTGGAGACGGTGACCGTCAATGTGGCCCGACCAGGAGCAAGTGTAGCCACCTATACTAATCGTGCCACTGCCAGGTCTTCTCACCTCCAAGAGAGCAGCCACCTCAACTCTCAGCCTCCCCAGTTCCCTTGACAGCAGAGGCAGCCAATCATACTGACGCAAAGAATGGACATTCCAACCCGCCACCCAGACTTCCAACCTGAGGTTTAGTCTTGGGCAGTCACTCCAGGTGGATGCCACCTCTGCCAACCCCGCCAACACTGCTCCATATAAAAGGTGGCGGTAGGCTGTGGGACCCATCCACCTGTGGGGCTCCATAAGGATTTCCCCCTCAAGCTTCACTCTGGGCTGCCGACTGCTAGAACGCAGGAAGGACAAGTAGTTCCTGTTCCCATCCTGTGTCCCGACAATTGCCCTCCCAACGGGGCCCGCAGCCTGCCTCTCTTGCTGGGTGGGAAGAGCATTTCCCCTCCTCCCAGCATCTCCAAATATATTAAACACTGCCGGTTGGTTTTTATCTGGGGGGAGGAGGACTGGCAAGGCCCCCTCCTCCAAGCCTCCCATTAAACTCAGGGGGGCCAGGGGAAGGAGTTATTACAGGGCCAGGGCATGTCCACACGCCAGTGGGCTACGACCCTGTACCTCTGGGGCCTCCTACTGCTCCGAGATCCCCCACAGTTTGCCCTGGGACCGCAAGGTACCCAGTTTCCATGGGAGGCCACGAGGAGGCACTGCAGAAGTCTCGATGATGGAGAGGCTGTGGACTGGCAGAGGAGGCTTATGCAGAGCTGCTCCCTTTTTCGCATTAGGCTAGCCAGCGGTGACAGCTGCAAGCGAGAAGGCATGCAAAGCACTTAACACTATATATCTATATCTATATATATTTATATATATATATATATATATATATATATATATATATTATATTTACATAATATTGTATATATATTATATATATATATATATTATATTTACATAATATATGTATATATATATATATATATATATATATATATATATATATATATATATATATATATAATATATATATATATATATATATATATATATATATATATATATATATATATATATATATATAAATATATATATATATATATATATATATATATATATATATATATATATATAACGTTTTAACATCTGGACATGACGAATACATCTTGTGGATATGCAAGAATATTATAAATCAGCGACTAGTAAATTCAGACTATTCTAAATACTATAACATAGTTAAAGAAAAACAATATGAATACTTGAAAGAGCCGTGCAAAATTATTTGAAAACCGAATAATATCTCTTCGAAACCCAAGCTATCATAAATCTTGCATAAGGATGTATTCATTCCGACAACAGAATTCCTAACAGGAGTGTAAGGCACAAGCGCGCCGAGGAGCACACGGAGAGCCAGACGAATTCCACAAACGCCGTCGAGGAGGAGAAGCCCTTGAAGAAGGCGCTGCCGGGCGTGAGGTTGTGTGTGGCCTCTGCAAAAGCACATGACAATTCGAGTCAGGAAGTTTTCATGAGAAAAGGGTTCGTTAGCCAGTGAGCCGACAACTGAAAGTAGGAATGAAGTACCATAATTTGGTATCATGGGCTTATTACAGTTAACCAGAAGCAATAAGTTCATGAAAAGAAAATGGAAATAATGGTCTAGCTGACGACTTCTGACACTGTGGAAGACTTGAATGACTTCCAACTTCTGATAAAATGCCAGGGAAACCCGCTCTTGTCAGGGAGAGATGTAGCATCGCATGGCCGATTCTTTTGAGAGATTTTTCAAGAATAATGAATAAGGAATATGGAGAATGCATTACCTGTGCGAGAAAAATAAAGAATGGTGGCTGATTTAAGTGTATTCTAACAGAAAATTATCAGGGAGGAGGGGATTCCAGCAGATATTCACAAACACTGGATAAGTCTTGAGTAAAGAAGGAGGAATTAGTGTATGATAGTTTCATTTCAATAG
>NW_020868482.1:213755-228755 GCF_003789085.1 Penaeus vannamei | reverse complement strand
TTTTTAGTATTTTATTTCCTGGCACACGCTACTGGGACCTGCATTAGATCGCGGATTAACATATAGATAGGCAGAGCAAATGACGATAACAAAATATAGAAACGAAGGAAGGGAGAGAAAGTGGGATGGAAGGGGGAAGTGAAGAAAGGGTTGACAAGGGAAACAAGGGCCTGGGGTTAGTAAGGGGGGGTGGGGGTGACAAGTCAATGTCGATGTCGAATTTGTATATTTTATATCTTATTATTCTTACTTTTCAACATAATGTCGCAACCAGAGGTCACACTGTGCTGGGAGAGAGGGGGGGAGGGTCTATCAGAGAGAGGGGGGTTGGGGGGGGTAGGGGAAGGGAAATAGCATATCCCTTTTGCTTCTACATATTTATCATATATAGCCCCTTCCATCTCAAACAACAGCGATGCCTGTGTTATGATTTTCTAAAGTAACCCTCCGATTTACTCGTTAGAAATCCTAGACGGTAAGAAATCAACCATAAAAAATAAGACGTTACTAATCATCAAATAATTCATGTCTCAAGCAGTATACATCAAAAGCCCAAGATATGACTCACACCACGTGACGCTCTCTGCCATTGCAACCTGTGATGTGCAAGCTATTCAACGGCAACACACCCTTTGCCTGCAGGAACTTCTAGCATTGTGGTACATAATAGGCTGCTGTGCTGCGATATTGATACTTCTGCAACCTCTGCTTCAAGCGGAAAACACACTCTCATTCTTCTCTCTCTTTGCTTTTGAGAGCTCGGGCTGTGAAAAAGGTTTGAATTGGATGTCTGTCCGGTAATTGATCAAGCTTTAAATGCGTTGTCTAAAAATATATACTGCTCATTCCATCTTTCCGATACACGACCTACTTCTCCTCTCTCTCTCTCTCTCTCTCTCTCTCTCTCTCTCTCTCTCTCTCTCTCTCTCTCTCTCTCTCTCTCTCTCTCTCTCTCTCTCTCTCTCTCTCTCTCTCTATCTCCCTCTCTCAGGCACATTCATATACACGGAAACATGCACTGTATATATTTTATCAGGAAACAAAACTGTTTAGCCTTTTCGTATAATTGTGATTTAATTAAGCCGAATCATATTTTTCGAGGATTAGGTTACTGTGCTTTATTAGTCGAAAGTAATTTAATCTAATTAGAGATTAAATTATTCAGTATTTGTTTTACGCTCATAAAAGTAATTCCAATAAAACAAGAGCATGTAACAAGAGTTGATTTATCAATGAAACAAAGTACAAAGTTCACCACCTTGTCATCGTCTCATTACTTAATGATTACTGATTTTAATTAAAGAGATATGTCAGCATTTTGCAAAACCTTTTAAAATCTTATTTGAAAGTGGTCGTTTACTGACAAGCTAACCCTTAGCAGAAGTCAGTTACAACGCACATACACACTTTACTATCATGCCAATTTAGAATAATATCATGATTTTAGTCTAAAACAAAATGCAATATGTCAAAATCATCAACAAACGTAACAGATGAAAACGTAGCCAATTTATCAAATATACCAGACTGTACTGTTATAACTTCTTTTCAAATCACTCGGAGAGAGAGAGAGAGAGAGAGAGAGAGAGAGAGAGAGAGAGAGAGAGAGAGAGAGAGAGAGAGAGAGAGAGAGAGAGAGAGAGAGAGAGAGAGAGAGAGAGAGAGAGAAAGAGAAAGATGGAAAACATTCTCCATGCATACTCTTGCAAAATAAGCATAATATTGGGGAATCTGAACCAATAGATCATTTGAAGATCTTATAATTTTCGAAATCACAAATCACGTTCACTTCTTACGTAAACCCGTGATTATCGACCAGGCTGACTCAGATGCGCAGAAGGCTCCTCTGATCACTTTGCAATATTCAGCAAAATCAGCCTAAAAGCTAAAAGAGGATGAGAGCCTGAAACTACCATGACCTCGTCCCACACAATGACATGCAGATCAAAACTCACGGGGATGTGAATAAGAGAGAGAGAGAGGGAGGGAGGGAGGGAGGGAGGGAGGGAGAAGAGAGAGAAAGAGAGAGAGAGAGAGAGAGAGAGAGAGAGGAGAGAGAGAGAGAGAGAGAGAGAGAGAGAGAGAGAGAGAGAGAGAGAGAGAGAGAGAGAGAGAGAGGGAGGGAGGGAGGGAGGGAGAGAAAGAGAGATAGATAGATAGATAGATAGATAGATAGATAGATAGATAGATAGATAGATAGATAGATAGATAGATAAATAGAGATAGAGAGAGAGAGAGAGAGAGAGAGCAAAAAGGCAAGGATAATTTGCTCAGTCCTTTCCAGTTACCAAACATCCCAGTCGCAAAGCAATGGCCTCCACGTATCAATAACGGGTGAACCTGCTATTAACGGTGTGTTTGGGATCTCCATTCACTAACGATTCACACTACATGCTTCATTATATTTTTACAAACACAATGCATGTTGCCCACACTTATTACAAGTTTTCACTGTATCAGTACACATCTATGTTTCAAATTTCCATAGAGAGATAGAGAGAGAAAGAGAAAGAAAGAGAAACAATTCTGGCACACAACCACCTTTGTGATTATACCATAAAATTCACAAAACTATTTTTTCAGTATCGATCATCAACTATTAACATTTGCTAATACTTTTATGTTACACCTATCAACAACCTGCCGCAAACTATACGATCAATAATCATGATTCTTAATTGTATGATCACTTCTCTACCCCGTCATTTCCAGAGAGAGAGAGAGAGAGAGAGAGAGAGAGAGAGAGAGAGAGAGAGAGAGAGAGAGAGAGAGAGAGAGAGAGAGAGAGAGAGAGAGAGAGGAAAGAACGGAGGGAGGGAGAGAGAAAGTGAGAGAGAAAGTGAGAGAGAAAGTGAGAGAGAAAGTGAGAGAGAAAGAGAGAGAGAAAGAGAGAGAGAGAGAGAGAGAGAGAGAGAGAGGGAAGAGGAAGGAACGGAGGGAGGGAGGGAGAGGGAGGGAGAGAGAAAGTGAGAGAGAAAGTGAGAGTGAGAGAGAGAGAGAGGGAAGGAGGGAAAAGGATAAGAAGAGGGAGAGAGGGAGTGCTATATGCTACAGAAACAACACATACCAGTGAGAAAACATTCTCCTCTTTCACAGAGGCAGTTCTTTCTCATAGTCGTGGCACTGCCTCTATAGCAATAAGTCAGTGCCAGCTTGTACCCAATAAGTCTAAATCCCTTGGCATTTTCATCTCTCTGATACATTGTGTTCCCGCGGGTTATTTGTTTTTGTACACTAAGTTGGATTACCTTGTTATTGTTTTCTCTTTATTTATTTCTCTCCCTTGTTTCGCTCTTACGATTCTTTTACTTATTTCTTTCTGTCTATCAGTCTGTTTTTGCTCTCCCCCCCTCTCTCTCTCATTTTCCCTCTCTATCTCTCCCTCTCCCTCCCTCCGTGAGATAGTTTAATCTCACTAAATATTTATTCACCCATATTCATAATTGTTCGAAGAGTTTCGGACCAAAAATAATGACTACAATAATAAAAATGAATAGTCCACGCACACCGAGCCCCTAAAATATGACATTCACAGTAAGAACAACACCAAAAAAGTACATGTAATGGATTTATGGCCCCATGTACTCTATACTGTATTACAAAACGCGAGGGAGAGTTGATGTTCGGGATTAGGCTTCGTTGTACAGTAAGCACGTTCCAGTTTTCATTCCAGTTCAGTTATTTCCTTTTATTCCCCTCTTGAATTCCTCTCCAGAAGCGAGGGGGAACGAACGTAAGTGCATTGCCATGATATCTTCGAGTTCTGTTGAGAATTATCCGTTCGCTTCCTTGCCTCTTATCCGTAATAAACAAGGGAGAGGGGAACCGGTCGTTAATAAGTGGAGTGGGATGTTGAATGTACTGCCACGCAATTTGGGTCAAATATATCCCGAGAAAGGAAAAGCCACAGAGAGAGAGAGAGAGAGAGAGAGAGAGAGAGAGAGAGAGAGAGAGAGAGAGAAGAGAGAGAGAGAGAGAGAGAGAGAGAGAGAGAGAGAGAAGGAGAGAGGGAGGGAGGGAGGGAGGGAAGGGGGAGGAAAGGGGCGGGAAAGCGAGCGAGCGAGAAGAGAGTGAGAGAGAGAGAAAGAGAGAGAGAGAGAGAGAGAGAGAGAGAGAGAGAGAGAGAGAGAGAGAGAGAGAGAGAGAGAGAGAGAGAGAGAGGAGAGAGAGAGAGAGAGGGAGAGAGGGAGAGAGGGAGAGAGGGAGGGAAGGAGGGAGGGAGGAAGGGGAGGAGGGAGTGTGAGAGAGATAGAGGAAGAGGGAGAGGGAGGGAGAGAGAAGAGAGAGAGAAGAAAGAGAGGAGGGAGGGAGGGAGGGGGAGAAGAAAGGGAGAAGGGAGAAGGAAAGGGAGAGGGGGAAGGAGAGGAAAGAGGGAGGAAGGGAGAAAGAGAAGAAGAGGGAGGGAGGGAAAGAGAAAGAGAGAGAGAGAGAGAGAGAGAGAGAGAGAGAGAGAGAGAGAGAGAGAGAGAGAGAGAGAGAGAGAGAGAGAGAGAGAGAGAGAGAGAGAGAAAAGGAAAGAGAGAAAAGACAGAAGAGGAGGAGGGAGAAGGAAAGGGGAGGGGGGAAGGGAGAAAGAGAGAGAGAGAAAGAAGAGAGAGAGAGAGAGAGAGAGAGAGAGAGAGAGAGAGAGAGAGAGAGAGAGAGAGAGAGAGAGAGAGAGAGAGAGAGAGAGAGAGAGAGACAGAAGCGAGAAGAGAGAGACAGAGAGCGAGCGAGCGAGAGAGAGAGAGAGAGAGAGAGAGAGAGAGAGAGAGAGAGAGAGAGAGAGAGGAGAGAGAGAGAGAGAGAGAGAGAGAGAGAGAGAGAGAGAGAGAGAGAGACATGGTAAAGCAAGATGAAGAAAAACAAGATGACGAATTCGAATGATAATGAGATTAATAAGATATAAAAGACGAAGAAGAAGAAGAAACAAAAGATAAGGGCGAAGAAAGAGACGAAGCAGAAGAAGAAACTGGAGGAGCAAAGGCAGAAGAAACAGAGGCAGAAGAATGAAGGCAAGAAGAAATTCAAGTTTGTTCCACGTCTGGTGCAGAATGCTAGCCAGTCATTACTTATGGTGTACGAAGAAATTCTGAAATCGTCTGACAAGGTAAGTGGCATCATACTGTTTATTTACTACTGGCTAATCACAGGAAATTAGTTGGCAGGTCAGGTCATAATAATGATGTTCAAAATCACATGGAATTCACTTTTATCATCATATACTTCCGTAAATTAAGTTTGACGACAATTTATTACCTGTATTATTATCATCATCATTATTATTCTCATTTTACTAGCGTGCAAGGCACAGCAGGATGAATTCAGTATTCTTATTTGGTAAGAAAATTATATTTTTTCTACATTTCATTATCGCTTTCTCACGTTTATTAAAATGGTGATTCATCTGAGACTTTCCCACCGCATAACGTAAGGAACATCATCGAAGGACAGAGATAGTTTCATCGTGGGGGACTAGCGGGGAGCAAGGACTCAATAAATAGTGAATAATTGCCCGAATTTCTGCATAGGGGCGAGTGATAATGTGATGTCATTGTTCTAAATCCTCAAACCTCCGTCAAAAATAAGAATCTATTCTCATAAAGAAATATATATGAAAAGAAAATGTTATTGGTTAGAATGAAAAACATAAGCAAACGAGGGACTACGGACGCAATTCGAAATGTTTTCTTTGGATGGGGCTCATGCCGTTGTGAGCGCAGCCAAAGCATTCTGCTAGAAAATAAATATTTACTCTTCTTTCAGTAAAATCAGCGATGATTCATTAAAGTAGCGTTGTCTTCCATGACAGTCTCTTATCGCACAACAATGATATAGGCGAGCGAGCTGCGACGGACGCAATTCACAATTCTTCATCACATACCATCGAAGTCAAGAAAAGGATTTCTCTCAGTACAATGCCTTTAAATTATCAAATCAAATTATCAAAATAAAGTTTCGCCTGACCGAATATTCTTATAACATGCATTGAAAGCAGTAAACGATATTAGATTAAATTTTAGATTCGTTGAAAAAATGACAAAACACGGTCAAGATATATTCTTCAGGACAGACAGTAATCTCAACAAATATTCATGACTGAAGAAAAAAAAAAAAAAGCAAGAGAGTATATGAGCGAGAGCGAGAGAGCGAGAGAAAGAGAGCGAGAGAAAGCGAGCGAGAGAGAGAGAGAGAGAGAGAGAGAGAGAGAGAGAAGAGAGAGAGAGAGAGAGAGAGAGAGAGAGAGAGAGAGAGAGAGAGAGAGAGAAGAGAGAGAAGAGAAGAGAAGAGAGAGAGAGAGAGAGAGATGAAGGATGAGGGGAAACAAGTATTTCTACCTCCCTCCCTGCTAAAGAATGAACCGAAGATGGTGGTTGACAGGAGTAATTCGTCATGCCTCTTTGTCGTAAGTATTAGTAGTTCTGAACTGGACAAACAAAAGACTCGGTGCAAACTGTTCACTTAAACCCAGTGATCACGACCAACTAGTAATGATTTAATAACAATAAATTTCGACCCAGCCTCACCTTAGACGTTATATCACACACAGAGCCCATCCTGTGCGTACGAGTTATTACGGACGTAATTCAAAATGATTATTCTTTGTGGACGTGCACGAGCCATTGACTCGCCAAATATGCACATTTACTCTCACTTAATGCCATCAGTAATGGTATTTGGGAGTAAAGTTTGATCTCATACTCACCTGGGGACACGTTTATCACGAAACGAGAGCAACATCAGCGAACGAGGTACTACGGAAGTATTCCAAAAGGATTTCTTCGGGGACAGCTGACGGCGGCGACACATAAACAACGGACTTTCTCCCGCGTCAGGAATATAAAAGAGCGTCGTTACGAATATGATTTTCTTGGCGTTTCGAGGAATAATAACTCTGGAGGAAAGACATAAATAGTATGAGGAAGGGAAAGCTATTAACTCAAAAGATGACTAAAAATACAACCGGTATAAACGAAAAATCCGTTATGGAGAATGTTCCTCGCGCACAGGAAAGAAAGAAAGGTCATGCAGTGAAACTAAAAAGTCGAGTCATGCGTGTCCAATGACCTCCAGCTGGAGAAGGTCAAAGGTCATCTCAGCTGAGCGTAAAAGGGTCATTAAGGTAAGTGGAGGTAAGATGCCATAAAACGTTAATTGAATTATAGGGCAATTTATGACCTCCATCAAGAATGATATATGTCCATGTTTCTGCTTCCTCTCCATTTCCTTCGGCTGTTAGCCTGCATTCTTTCCCTCTCGCTTTTGTCTGCATCTTTGGTTAAGCAAGAGGCCGTGCGTTAATTCCAGTGGCAAGCGCATAAGAGTCAATATTGCCTAAATGTTTTTCTTTTGTTGTTGTTGTTTTTACCTTCACGAACATATTATGCATGTATACACGTGCATACATTTATACATACATAGAAAATGTAAATACACACACACACACACACACACACACACACACACACACACACACACACACACACACACACACACACACACACACACACACACACACACACACACACACACACACACACACACACACACACACACACACACACACACACACACCTATACAAATATATGTATGTATGTAAGTACGTATGTATATATCTATGTATTTGTGTTGCTATGTTGCTATGTAAGTGTGTATATATATACACACTCAGATACATGTGTATGTATGTATACATGTGTGTGCGCGTGTGTACATAATGCATATCTGTACCTGTCGATCTACTTGTTTGTATACATTGCATAGTGGGAAAAACATACAGAAACACAAAATAGATCTTTTAAAAATCAACTCACACAGAGCAGTATATTTAAACTGCGCACTCCTATGTTGTGAGTATCAGCCGATGAATATTTTTTCCTCTTCCCTTTTATCAAGGAAAGTATAACTAGGTAGCTCTATTTCCTTTCAGCCTATTGGACCAAACATGAAACGGACTTTTTTCCCTGGAGTATTCTGACGGCTGTTAATGGAAAAGAACACTTTGTTATCGTAAATAAATCAGGAGACGTTTGGTTTTATAACGATAATGAATAAATCAAATAATTATGTATCTAGCTATATCTAGCATCTGACAGAGCACTCTCATTAGCTAAACGTGGTGACGTCTTTAGCTCCACCCCTTTCTTAACCCCAGCAATTTGTGTGATATCTTAACATAAGTGTTTTTCAATACATTTTCTTTAAAAATGCTCCAGTAATAATAATGGCAAAACAGTTATCAAAATTTTAACCAAGAGAAAGAAGAAATAAAACTAATGTTTAATATTTGCAATGAATAAAGGTGATTCGGCGGGGCTTATCTCAAAAGATACCAACTTGTAGTTTCATAAAGATTAAGTGCTTATACCTACGAGTATAAAGATAACTTCCTTTTACTGAGAAGCGAGAATATCTCCCTCCCACACAACATAAAAAAGGTATGATAAAAGTGCACATCGAACAGATTGCAAGAATAACAGCATAATCATAACAACACTATTTTAGAATCTGTATACTGTGGAAATATCGTACAGTACTGGATATTCAACCAAAATACTACAGATTTTAAACATCTGTACAGTATATATAGCATAAAATCAAAATGAAGACCAATTCATCACTTTAAAAACGGGATATCATTATCATTTTTTTTTACTCAGTAATAAAGAACTGCTGCTGCAGATGATGACAATGATGATAATTATGATAAGTGTAATGATGATAATGGTAACAGCAGCAGCAACAATAATAATAATGATAACGATAATAAAACTAGTAGTAATGATAATATCAATATTAGTAATATTAATGTGACTATTAATATTCACATGAATATAAATATTGATAATGACAATAATAGTTGAAAAATATTGATGATAATGGTAATAATAATAACATAAATATAGTATAAATACTACTATCAACAGTAACAGTAATAATAGTAAAAGTGACATTAATAATGGGGATGATGGTGATAATTACTACTACTACTATCACTACTGTAGTAATAGTAGTAATGGTGGTAGTAGTGACGGTGGTAGGAGTAGGGCTAGTAGTAACAATGATGACAATGATAGCAGTAGTAGTGGTGGTGGTGGTAGCAGTAGGACTAGTAGTAATAATAATGATGTCACTGATAGTAGTAATAGTAATATTAGTAATATAGTAGTAGTAATAGTAGTAGTAGTAGCAGTAGTAGTAATAGTAGTAGTAGTAGTAATAGTAGTAGTAGTAGTAAGAGTCGTAGTAGTGGTGGTGGTGATAGTAATTACTATGATAACAATAATAATTATTATTATTAACAGTAATAGTATTATCCTCCTCCTTGTTATCAGTATAATGGCTTTAATGTTCGCTTACAAAATGATGGCACTGAGCATTAATGCAGTCTCATCATAATCAGCGCTTGACGTTTAGACAGAGTTGAGGATAGTTTTTTTTATCGTTTCAAAGCTGTGCAAACAATCAATCGTGGAAAAGTCTCTTGGCGGAACGGATAACGGCCGCCCTTCGAAGCGAATGCAAATCAAGCGGGAACGAATAATGCCCTCGATGAGAGGTGACAGACAGGTGGGGGGGTGAAGAGCGTTGAGGAGGGAAAGGGAGATAGAGAGGGAAAGAAGGAAGAGAGAGAGAGAGAGAGAGAGAGAGAGAGAGAGAGAGAGAGAGAGAGAGAGAGAGAGAGAGAGAGAGAGAGAGGGGGGGGGGGGCAAGGAGAGTGAGAATTATCACCAAAATTATTACCATTCCCTTTATCTTCAACACCGCCATATATAATTTCATATTCTCCCTATTCCTGCTGTCTTCTAAGCTCATGCATTGAAAATTCTGCAGCCTTCCGAAGTCTACGCACTGTCAGACACAAGCAGTCGCTCCTTAAAACACTTTCAAACATTAACCTTATCTTCCTAAATTCAAACCATCCCACTCACTTCAACATGCTTACCCAACCCTTTTCATGCCTTGATCTTCCTTTCGTCTAGACTTCCATTGGTCAGTTCTAGACCAATTCAAAAAAGAGATCATTTACCTATTCCCAGTACTCCTAGTTCCTATGTCCGACTTCCCAACCCTCCTTGCTGGTGCTTTGGCAAAGCTGACTGGCATCCCTTTACCTTCCTGTTTTCTTTTGACCTTCCTCCTTCCACTTCCGACATGCTTCTATATTTCACAGTCAGTATCCTAAATGCAACCTATACAGCCATTCCACTAACTTTCCGGCCTTGAACCATAATGTGTACCATGGTGGAACCTGGACTGTAGCAAAGTGGTTGAAGTGTGCAGCTTGGAACAAATACTGTTGCATGTGAGGACCCTCTAGTCAATCTCGTATTCAAAAAGGCATCAGCTCCTCAATTCATCTACATCCGTCTCTGCAGTCTGGCATCAATCCATAAGATGCTGCCGTCTTCCACACCCAAAATAGCCTCATTGCTGACCCTCTTCGAGTTGCTACTAAACTTAGTGCCAATTCCAGCCAGGTCAGCTGCAGCTCTCTTCACTCCTCTTCTATAAAATCAGACAGAGTGCACTCCTACCTCCTTCTCCCTGTCCCTTACAGAATCCTATAATGCCTCTTTTTCTTCTGAAAGCTATCATGCATTAAAGTTATGCTGCAATACCCATGAGAGGCCAGATGGTATACATTTCCTTATGTTACGACACCTTCCATCTACTTTCTTGTCCTTCCTCTTATCAATATTCAGTAATAGATGGACGACCGGAATCTTTTCTCCCCACTGGCATGAAGCCCTGTAATACCTTTTTGAAAACCAAACAAACCTAAGATTTCCATCCTAAAACACTCACAAGCTGCATATGCAAATTACTAGAAAGGATAGCTAGCATCAAGCATATGTGGAACCTCAAATATCACAAAGTTATTTCTCCAAATAAGTTCGTCGCACAGCTGATCCTCATGCTTATCACGAAACAAATCACGTCAGCATTGCACTCCGTATATTAATATTAGCGATTTTCTTCGAACTAGAAAAGGCATGTGATACCACATGGTGGCACCATGCTTTCCAACTCTAATCCCATGGCATATGCGGAAACATAGGTGTTTTCATAAACTCCTTTATGATCGCACCTTTCACACAAGATTTGCATCTACTTCCTCTTCTTTCCTTCAATTCGAAGGTGCCCCGCAAGGCAGAGCGCTAAGCACATTATTTCTCATAGCTGTAAATAGATTAGTTTCAGCTCGACCGCCAGGAATCTAGTCAACACTATCCGTAGTTGATTTAGCTATGTCTCTGTTCCTCCCATGCCTGCTTTTTATAAGCTTCGTCAGTTTATAATTTCAACGGCTTTCGATTTATAATCCTTCTTTTTATTCACGTATAGGCTCCACTCTTTTTATATGAGGCTCCCATCGAATTCCGCCCTTTGGGCAAGTTCCTTCGTGTCATTTTTGACTCCAAACTATCTTGACGAGATAATATCCTTTCTGTTAAAAAAAAAAAAAAAAAAAAAAAACGCCATCACCTCAAACTTTTACATATATCCTGGGGTTCAGCCCGCAAAACCCTGTATCTCCATATTACCTAAATCCTTTCCACCCTTGATTATGGTCGTCACATATAGGCTTCTGGCTCCCGTCTCATACCTTGACGCAATTCCGCTTTGCGGTCTTCTTTTAGCCCTAGGCGCCTTTCGATCCTCTGCGGTGAGACCATATATAGTAAATAAGGCCTCCCACCCCTTTCTCGACGTCGTGCTCTTATGTCTCTAAGAAACTTTACTTGTTTTCACCAGTTTTCTCTCTCCAAATTGATTGTCCCTTAACTCTTGTATATAATTGTAAATTGTTGTTTAGGATGAAAATAAGGGAGGGATGTGGAGGTAAGTTCAAGTGGATGTGAAGACAAGGTGACTGCGGTTAAGGCCACAAGAATGATAGTTCCTGTTTTGCGTCCAGCAAAAATGAAAATGATGCGGATATTTTTCATTCTTCATGATTTATTTCTACAAGTATTTTCAGAAAAGAACAACCGATCTTAGTTCTTGTGGGTAACTATAACACTTTCGTTCAAATTTTCAAAGTAATCAGATCGTTTTTTTTCGTTTTTTTTTTTTTTTTTTTTTTTGCGGGCGTTGTCTGGGCCTGCGAACGGTGGGCGTAAAACAGGAACTTAGATTCTCATGGCGTAATGACGAACAGAGAAAAAGGTACTTTAGGGAAAGACGATTGAATACATAGTAGTTATTGAAATTGTGGTTGAGATTCAGACATGTAAATGTGAATTAGAGCAGAGAGAGAGAGAGAGAGAGAGAGAGAGAGAGAGAGAGAGAGAGAGAGAGAGAGAGAGAGAGAGAGAGAGAGAGAGAGAGAGAGAGAGAGAGAGAGAGAGAGAGAGAGAGAGAGAGAGAGAGAGACAGAGAGAGAGAGAGAAGGCGAGAGAGAGAGGGAGAGCGACAGAGAAAGAGAGAAACAGAAACGAAAACGAAAACGCCTACAAACCCTTTTCATTACGAAGGCCTGAAAAGCAGGATTCCGAGCAAGCAAATCAACACAATCTGTTAATTGTGGAAGAACAAATATTTGCTGATGATCAAGAGTTCTTTCACTTGGGTTCGCGTGTGTGCAGACTATTAATTTCGGGAGAAAGGTCATTATCTGTCAGCGTCTGTCGAGTGTTTCTCATGGAAGGAGAGCTGTAATTTTTGTACGTGACGCAGCCGCAGTCGCGATCAACGTGAATGATTTTGGAGTTGGTATTGGTACGTATCAACGCCTGTTATACATACACACACGCTCACACACACGCAAACGCACGCACTAGCACACACACGCACGCACAAGCACACACATGCACACGCACATTGTTTTGATTATCAGTGTAATATGATGGTTATCATTATTAATGATAATAGTCTTTTTGGTACTATCATCATTATTCTTCATTCTTATTCTTATTATCCTTGTGGTTATTTAATTATTTTTACTGTTGTTGGTGATATTACTTTTCCTCAATAGTATCATTATTGGTATCACATTGATAATGATAACAATAACAATAAAAATAGTTATGATAATATAGAAGTATAAGTATCATCATTATTACTAATTCTATCTGTTGGACCCTTGAAATTTGACGGAAAAAACATAGGCTCCATGTAAGCTAAAAATGATGATTAACAATTTCATTATACACAAATTTGTTCGTGGTCTGTGCCACAATTGGTGCAAAAATAAACAATAAGAATCTTTAGACTCTTTTTTTGTCACAGCTTTATTACCTCCCTTTCTTATCAGTGTCCACTACTTTAACCTTTGCATCTGTCTGTGCTCTTTTGAGAGTGTAACATGCAATTGCTCATTATTAAACACTGAGTCATGGTCATATTTCCAGAATTAGAATAATCTTAGGATCACTGGTAACGCACCCCTCCTCCCATCCTCTTTCCTTGGACTCTCCATCTCTGTTTCTTTCCATTTCCCTCTTCTCTCCCTCTTTTTCTTTCCCTTTCTCTCACCTCTCCCTCGTTTACTTTCGTCATACCTCTCACTTCCTCTCTCCCATTTCTTTTCCCTTACCATCTCACTCTCCCTCTCACAACCAAATCTACCTTATATTCTCTCCTTCCCTTCTACTTTATGCCTACATTCCTCTCTCACCTCCTTCCTATTCCTCTTTAACTTTCCTCATCTTTGTTCCCTTAATCTCTTTCCTTCCTTTCTTCCATCCTTCTTTTCCCAACACCCTTTCCCTTTAACCATTGCCTTTTCCTCTCCAAATCTTCTCCATTTCCCCTTCCCCCTTTCCTCATTAAGCTCCCTTACCCTTTATCCCTTCCACCCCTTTCCATTTTACCGTCCCTTTCCTTTCTCCTCTTACCTTTCTTTCCAAACTCCCCTCTAAGGTACTTGTGTAAACAGTATGCATAAACTGACGGTCCAACTATTTCAAGACAGTGTGTACTTGCCTCACATTCATGTTATGATTAAGCCGCAACGTGCGAACGAATTGACGAAACACGAATAGAGTTTAATAGAGGTAGCAGTAATGATAACGAGGATGAATATGATGATAATGACAATGGATATGAGCAATGTAAATATTAATAATAACAATGTGTTGGTGTAGTTGTAGTTTTAGTTGTTTATTATCTCAGTTGGCGGCGGTGTAAGTCCTTTAAAGGCTAGGATGGTGTCTCTTGGTCAAACAGTATTTCTACCGCCGTATTTAGTCCGTTAAGGCCGAACTTGAGTTGTCAACCTGTATGTACAACCGTGTTAAGTCCGTTAATTAAGTCTTTTCATCAGCCAAAGACAAGACTAGAGAGGATGTTTGTATAATCATGAGTTTTAAAAAATGATACTTTTCGAGTGTCTTATTTTATTCAATTTCCTGAGGAGACCTACTTACAATGACTGAGAACTTGCAATTAATTCGAAAATAAAACTTACGTAAATATACATTTGGCATTTAAACGTAATCAAATAATATACCATAGCATCTATGGTAAGAGAAATAAATATAAAGCAAAAGTTCCTAACTAGGCATCTTAAAGAGGAGACTGACATTACTACAAATGATGATAATAATGTTAGTAACAATGATATATTAATGATAATGATGATAATAACTATAATGATAATAATAATGATAATGATACTGCTACTACTACAGCTGCTGCTCCTACTACGACTACAACTACTATCAACAACAATAATAATGATGATAGTGGAGTTAGAATAAGATACTGATTGATTCGATATGTAGTACCTTTATGTGTGGTGTGTGGGTATGTGTGTGCTTTTCTTTAATGTTTATATTGTCACTTATCATCCCAGTTTACAATAAAATTGAGTCACATGGAGTTTACTGTAGTTTGAATTACTTTTTACTCTTATTATTACTATTGTTGTCTTTTATTATCATTATTGTTATTATTATTATCATTTTGATGATAATAATAATAATAATAATGATGATGATAAAACAATAATGGTCATTATAACTCTTATTATCTTTTCATCATTATCATAGTTTTTCTTATTATTATCAATA
>NW_020868482.1:206255-208755 GCF_003789085.1 Penaeus vannamei | reverse complement strand
TAGTGCAACGATTTGAGGAAGCTCATCAGCTGTACATGGCATCACTTAAGGATGATGGAGCAAAACAAGAGGCTCTGTTATTTCGCCAGTCATCAATAATGCTGAAAGTTTTGAACAAGCCATTTACACATGGATTGCAGGTGAAGAGGACGAGGAGGAGAAAGTGGCTAACAACATCCTGGTGGCAGATGAAGAGGACGATTTCATCACCAACAAACCCCTCATTGTTCCTGACATGGCAGCATTGGAAGAAGAGTATCGTAAAACAGCTCAAGCTCTTGCTGACATTGAAAAGGCTAGAGCCTTAGACGAAGAAATATACAAGATGAAGCTCAAGGCTCAGATGTATAATCACCAACTGCAACAGGAGAAATACCAGAATGAAGTCCGGCTGCAGAAAGAAAGACAAGATGATCTGGTTAAACAACAGTGCCTGGAAGAGGAACTGGAGCATCGAGAAATACATACCAAGACCAAAGGCATGGGTCCCACACTTAATATACCCCTTACGTCTACTCCGGGACATGCTGATGGTAAAAGGACCATACCTGTTAGAAGTACACCTCAATGTAGCTCTACCAGACCATCAAGATTGTCTTGGGAACCATTTAACATAACAATTTAGGAAATGAGCATATAATGTTTGTGAAAACAGTGATAGCAGGTGTTGTAAGTAGTGTTGAATGAATCACGTGTGCAACAACAGAGTATAGTGGACTCTCTTCAGCTACCTCGTCGAGAACTGCAGACCTTTGATGGTGATTCCTTGCGATATTGGCCATTCATAAGAAGTTTTCGGACCATAGTGGATACAGAGAATATAGACTCTGCATCAAAACTGTCGTGTTTGATGCAATACTGTAAAGGTAATGCCAGGAGGATACTTAATTGCTGTGAGACTATGGATCCAGAAGATGGATATACTCAAGCACTGAAAATTTTAGAAGAAAGATATGGAAATAATTATGAAATTTCACAGAAGTGGATACAGAAGATTATAAACAGACCTAATATAAAGGGACCCTCCGAGCTTAGAGATTTTGCTGATGACTTCAAGTGCTGTTATCAGACTTTAAAGAACATGGGGTCATGAGAAAGAGTTGGACAATGCAGCTAGTTTACAGGCCATCTAGAGGAAATTACCGCTGGTCTCATGAAAATCATATTATAAAGAAAGATCAGAAGCGAGTACCCAAGTTGAAGGACCTGGTCGACTTCATTATTGATGGAGCAGAAGCTAATGGCCCAATATTGTCTAGAGTTCCTTTCAGTGAATCAGAATCAGAATCAGAACTTTATTTCCATATACAATGGTTATTCCTTGAATCAGAAGGGCAAGATCACCTTTGGAGGCATGAGCTCAGAAGGGATAAATAAATCAGTCGTAAGGGAGCTGAAAAGAGGTGAATTGGAAGCTTTGCTGTGAAAGCCAGCTCAGTGAACAAGCAGTCAGTTACATCTGAAAATATAACAGAATTCTGACGGCTGCCCTCGCTGTGGATAAGAACATTATATGACTCGGTGTTTACGATTCAGAGCCATGAAAATTAAGGATTGTAGGAACTTTGTGATGTCAAAGTCATTGTGTATTAATTGTTTTGCTAAGAGACATATAGGGAAAACCTGTCCCAGAAGTTTTGTATGCAACATTAGTGGATGTGGCCTAATGTTTCTTCATGTGCCAACTAGACTGCAGGTTGGTCATGTGGACAACACAGTGAATCCAATTCCAGTAGCATATCAGAATATATCAACCACATCATCATCTATGACAACAAATCAGAGCAGTCATTATGTTCGTACATGTGGAGGTAAACTTGCCAATTGTACATGCTAGAGTGTGGCGTCCAGGCTCTGATATCTACATTGACACCTATGCTATGCTTGATCCTGGTAGTAATAGTAACGCCACTTACTGCAGTGAGTTTCTGTGCAATCAGTTAGGAGTCCAAGGAACTATGCGCAATATGGAGTTAACCACACTTACACAGAACCGAATGTCTGGGGAAACAATAGTAGTGTCTTTGATTGTTTCCAGTGTGAACGAGGCTAGTGACTTATAATACAACGTAGAAGCAACTGAATATAGATCTCACAGGTAGATCAACACAAATGGATGTTGTGCAGTGGCCGCACCTTAGAGATTTGGCTATACCAGAAGTGAAGGCAGACCAAATGCACTTACTGATAGGCCAAGACTCTTCAGACTTGTTACTGCCAACTGATGTCAAAAGAGGTAAACAGGGAGAACCTTTTGCCTTGCTCACACCACTAGGCTGGGTCCATAAATAGACCAGTAAACCCTTTTGGTAAGTCGACTAACTTTTCATATTTGATACAGGCAAGTGTCCCATTGGAAGGTGATCTGAAGAGACTGTGGGAGATAGAAGATGCCTTTGCTGAAGAGAAGGGCTGGTCAGTTAGTGACCAGAGAGCAGTTGACACATGGAACAGTACACTCCAGGTAATAGAGGGATATTATACATTGAGTATACCATTC
>NW_020868482.1:191255-196255 GCF_003789085.1 Penaeus vannamei | reverse complement strand
AGAGAGAGAGAGAGAGAGAGAGAGAGAGAGAGAGAGAGAGAGAGAGAGAGAGAGAGAATAGAGTGAGTGTGTGTGTGTGTGTGTGTGTGTGTGTGTGTGTGTGTGTGTGTGTGTGTGTGTGTGTGTGTGTGTGTGTGTGTGTGTGTGTGTGTGTGTGTGTGTAGAGAGAGAGAGAGAGGGGGGGGGGGGCAGAGGAAGAGAGACAGAAAGAGACAGAGACTGAGAGAGTGAGACACACACAGACAGAGAGAAGTGGTGAGACAGACAGAGAGAAAGAGTAAGAGTAAGAGAGAGAGAGATAAGAATAAAAAAAAATGAGAGAAAACAATAACATAGAAGTTACATGAAAAGAAGAAAAACAGAACAAGTAGAAGACTGGCGAAACAAGGGAACCACCGCATCGTTAGCAAAAACTTTTCCCTCCCGTTCTCTTCCTTTTGGTATTGAACAAGTGTCTTGAACAGAAAGGCGCTTATTAACAGTTCTTTGTGCGTCGGTTGCAACGTTCACATGTGCAACGGACAAAAGCGATAATGTTGATTATGCTATTTGGTCAACTTCAACTATTGTATTACATGGACAGGTGTTCTGTTTCCCTTCTCAGTTAGGAATTACCAAGTTAATTTACTTTACCTTTATATGGAGTGTAATGTATGTGAGAGTATTTACAAGTGCAGTTTACTTTTTGACATGATACGATTATGATTGGTCAGATAAGAGGAGCGACACACACAAACAAACACACTCACAAACACATACACACACATCCACAAACACACACTCTCTCTCTCTCTCTCTCTGTCCTTCTCTCACACACACAATATTTCTACATAGACAAAGAAAATTGTGACTCGCAAACACTGCATCCAATATGCAGAAACGTCCATAAGCCATACTAGAACATCCAAAAAACGTTTCATGTTTCCCATGAAACGTTTATAAGCAGCACGACATTTGCAGAATTTATTCTAGTCTAGTCTACCACAAGTCATAAACACGCTCGGAAAGTAGGACTGGGTGTAATCATGCACAGGATGCTGCATGCATCATATATCATCATGCACACCCTATATAACACGACGGAGGCGTTATCTGACTTGCAATAGGCGTGGGCGCCACCAGGAGGGTATTCCCGCGGCTTCCTGCTCGCCGAATCTCCATGGAGGAAAAAAGGCGCTTCCTTGGCGACGAGCAGCCCTTACGCGGAGGCTCTGGCGGGGCCGGATGTGCGATGCTGGCCGGGGACATAGGCGCACAAACACACGCACGCGCTCTTTATATATATATATATTATATATATATATATATATATATATATATATATATATATATATATATATGTGTGTGTGTGTGTGTGTGTGTGTATATATATGTATATATATAATTGTATATATAATTACTTATATAATTATATATATAGCCATATATATATGTAATCATATATATATTTATAGTTTTATTCATATATATATATATATATATATATATATAATATATTATATATAATCATCATCATTATCACAGAGCTAACGCCGACGAGGGCGTAACAGCCCTTGCTTGTACCTATGAGGGTCCCTCATGGCAAGCTGCCAGGCAGGGACTCGGCTCATATCGAGCTCCTCACAACAGGTTTGATCGATCTGCACAAGCCACGACCTCCTAGGTCGTCCCACAGGCCTCCTCCACCCAGGACTGTCTCGAACAGAGACAACCTGGTCGGCAGGATCAACCTGAGAAAAGCGAGCCAGATGGCCTTATGGCCTGAGTTGGTGATCAGGGATTGTGCAGGTAACAGGTCCTGTGTCAATCTCACGGTACAACCGTTGGTTGAACACATGGTCCCACCAACAGTACTCCATGAACCTCTACTATCTCTACTACCAAGGGCTGGAGTCTGCTGGGGACGGGTATGGCTACTCACTGGAGATAGTGACCGTCGCTGACCACTAGTAGGTGAAGTCACCTGTACTGATCACCTCGGAGAGAGCAGTAACCTCCCCTGACACAAAGAACGGATGTTCCAAGCATCCACCCTGACTTTCCATCCATAGGGCAGTCACTCCGGGTGGACACCACCTCTGCCAAGCCCACTAATACGCTGCTTCATATAAGAGGGGGTGGTGGGCTGCGGGACCCATCATCCTCCTGCGAGGTTCCCTAAGGCTTTCCCCCGCAAGCTTCACTCCAGGCTAGCAGCTGCCAGAACGCATGCAGGATGAGTAGTTTCTGTTCCCATCCTGCATCCCAGCAGCTGCCCTCCCAACGGGGCCCACAGCCTGCTTCTCTTGCTGGGTGGGAGGACCATTTCCCCTCCTTCAAGCATTACCAATTATAGTTTGCACTGCCGATGGCTTTATCTGGGGAGGAGGATGCCAGGCAAGGCCCACCTGCCCAGAGCCTGCCATTAACCCCAGGGGTCTTATGGGCAGGAGTTAGTACAGGGCCAGGGCGTGTCCACACACCGGTAGGCCATGGCCCTGTACCTCTAGGGCCTCCTGCTGCTCTGAAATCCCCTACAATTTAGCCTGGAACCACAAGGTACCCAGTTTCCATGGGAGGCCACAAGGAGGCACTGTAGAAGTCTCGATGATGGAGAGGCTGTGGACTGGCAGGGGAGGTTTATGCAAAGCTGCTCCCTTTTTTTACATGTATATGTATATATATATACATATTTAATATATATACATATATATACATACAAATATATATACATACATATATATTATATATATGTATATATATATATATATACACACATACACATGTATATATGTGTGTGTGTGTGTGTGTATGTACAATTCAATATATATGTGTGTATATAAATGGGTACACACACACACACACACACACACACACACACACACACACACACACACACACACATATATATATATAATATATATATATATATATATATATATGTGTGTGTGTATGTATATGTATTTATATATGCATGTATATATGTACATATATAAACATATACAAATACACACACACACATATAATCACAAGCACAATTTGTAAATGTCACAACTTGCATGTGGACACACCCTAGCTCTGTTCCAACTCCTACCTTTCAACCCCCTGGGTAATGGGCGGCTTAGTGGAGGTAGGCCTTACCAGTCGTCCTCCACCCAGATATTTACTCACTGGCAACACCTCATTTAAACGGTAATGCTTGGGAGAGGGTTACTGCCCTTCTCACCCAGTAAGTGAGGCAGGCTGTGGGTCCTGTTGAGGTGGGTACTAGTTACTTGACCCACCTACGGTCTGGTAGCTACCAACCCAGTGTGATGCCTGTGAGGCAAAGCCCAAGGGAACCCCACAGGCAAATGTTGGGCCCCAGAGCCTGTCGCTCCCTTTTACATGGGGCAATCCAAAGTAGCTTGGGCCTTTATGTCAGGATGATGTATTACCCCTGATATCAAGGGAACTGAAACAGTTGGGAGTTGAGGTGGCTACCCTCTTGGAGGTGAAAATACCTAGCAGCAGCACGGTCAATATGGGTGGGTACACCTATTACTGGTCATGCTGGGGCGATAGTCACCATCTCCAAGAAATAGCCATAGCCATCTCCAATGGACTTTAACCTTCGGTAGTAGACATTTCTCAGGTTGAGCATATTGTGGTATTGAGACTGAAGTATGGTTTCGACTTTGTGTCTCTTATTGCTGTGTATGCTCCTACCAATGTTTGTAAACTTAATGAGAAAGAGCTGTTTTACGCTAAATCAGTGGCCAACAAATGCCCCTGGCAAGACATTTGCATTACACTGGGTGACTTCAAAGCAGTATCCGGCTGTGATCAGGCTATCTATGAGATGTTAGCCTCCTTCTCCAGGATTTTACTAAGTCTCAGAGATTGGGGATTTCTGGCTCCTGGTATCTGCTCTCTATTGCTGGACTTTGTATAGCGATATAGATACTATGGCCAGGGAGGTTGAACACATCCTTGTTAGCACTTGCTGAAGAATCCTCCAGAACTGCAGGGTTTACAGAGTGTTGAGTTCTGTGGCACTGACCATAAATTGGTTGTAGCAACCCTGTGAGTCCACTTCAAAGCCTCCCGTCTCTCTAGTGTCCACTCTATGGCGTTTCATCTTGACAAAATGAGGGAAGAGGAGTGTAAACGTAGGTTCACTGTGGCAATCTCTGATAGAATAATAGTGCTTGAGAAACTGATTAATCTTGTAGCTCTATGAGATTCTTTTGTGTGAAACACTTGATGTAACGCAGTAGTCCATTGGCGAATGCTTGAGGATTTCATCTTGCTGGAGACACTGGAGGCCACAGTGTACATGTCGTGTGGGTCGTCTGAACGGAAATAGGGATTTTTAACAACTATATCAGGTAGCAATGTCACGCTCATCAATGAGTAGCCTCCTACCCTGACTGAGGTTAGGGAGGCGATCTCTAAGCTGAAGTTTGGGAAAGCTGCAGGCATAAGGGATACCCCTGCTGAAATGCTAAAGGTTGGGGGTGAACTTATAGCTCGTACTGGTACTGAAAATGTGTTAAAGTGTGGTGGGGGCCTGTCAAATTTTTTTCCTGTTAATTCTTGAGTAAGGCAAGGCTGTATCTGAGTACCAACACTTTTCCACACGTATGAATTGGATAATAGGCAGAGCTACTTTCCAAGGTCAGTGTGGAGCAACACTGGGCAATATCACGGACCTCGACTTTGTCGACGATGTTGCTATCCTGAGTCCCTGGAATCTTTGGTGTTGGCTCTTGATGCAATCAGCAATGAAGCGAAGCCCCTGGGCTTAGAGTTTTTCTTTACCAAGATCAAAACTAGGATTTTAGAGGCCTGTTAGAACCTTTTCAGTCGATACAAGCTTCTGGTGAGGACGTTGAAGTTACAGGGAGCTTTACATAACGATATTGCAGTCCATGTCTCTGGGCTGTCAGACCAGGAAATTAGATGGACTGGTCTGGCAGCAAGGGCAATGAACTCAATCAACTAGAGCATTTGGAGATGCCGGTACCTATGCAGAAGGA
>NW_020868482.1:166255-178755 GCF_003789085.1 Penaeus vannamei | reverse complement strand
TCGTGGCGGCCGAGCTGGACTCTCCTCGCAAGGTGGAGTATTACGCGTCGTGCGCCTCCGGCCAGGGAAGCTGCGATACAAGAGGCCTTCAGCTGCGCACATACATTCCCATTGTCGCAAGAGGCCAAAGGTGCTTCAGGTGTTCGCCACGAGAGAACAGGAACCTTCGCCTGATGGTCTCCACTCTGCAACGTCGCTATCCTCGCTGTTGGCAGATCCTTGTGCTGGCGGCGCAGGACCTGCCCACTCCTTCGGCTCGCGGATGCGCTAGCTAAATGTAGGATTCTCCGAGTCCTGCCTGAGTAGCAGTAAAATATTTCCTTATTCGCAAGGGAAAGTGTGACATGCTATCATTCATATAGTTAGAAAAACGAAGTTGAATAAAACTCAAGCAATAAAACTATTTGTTTTCTGTTACATGAATACCGATTCTACATAAACCAACGAAATTATATGAATTCCAATTATGTCATTATTCATATGCAATGTCATAGTAGATACGTATATTATGTGTGTGAATTATATATATATATATATATATATATATATATATATATATATATATATATGTGTGTGTGTACACATATACAGGCTACCAAAGCTAGCTAAATATGTCCTAATAAAATTGACTATGTTAACACTGTTTTTACATATTAGAAAATATATAAAAATACAATTCGGATGTGAGAGGAAAATAGACAGGAATTACACAAAAGAATACATTTATAGCTTATCGTAATCATTTACACGCTATCATGCATGTTCTAACTGTAATACTTAAAGTAACAGGAAGTGATGAGATAATGACAATACCGATTTAGTACAAAAATGTCTATAACAATGTAAATGTTGTTAGGAATGAATGGCACTACTGTTTGTAACAGTGGCAATGGTAACAATACTTGTAATGATGCATCAATAATCGTATAAATGCAGTTAATAGCAGTAGACAATAATATACCTTATTTATTAAGAGACTATGAATTTTCAAAAAATAAACAGGAGAGGAGTACTAGTGACTATTATGACTACTAAAATGTCAAAGAGCTAACGAACTTCATTCATCCTGTGGCACAGAAAACAGTTACCTATTATAATTGTTCTTTCCGATGGTGTCTTAATAGCTAACACATATGAGGACCTGCACTATCTTTTTTTTTCAAAATCAAATGATATTGTCCATGATTCGGCCTGAGTCATAATTTCCGTCTCACCTTGTTTGCCAGGATGGCTCTATCCATATGAAAATTTCGAGTGTTCAGACGCAAGTGGTGTGTGGTTCAGTAAGTAGTATTTTGAAATATTTATCGATCGATCATCAGTGGCCTTTCTGGGGTAATTAGTTATAATTTTCTCATCGTCATCAAAAAGGTATATAGCATTGCAGACATATGCCTCCATAAATATTTACGTATGTGTTAATAAATACATATATGTATATGCATGCATGCATATATATATATATATATATATATATATATATATATATATATATATATATATGTGTGTGTGTGTGTGTGTGTGTGTGTATGTATATATATACTGTTGCATATAGTTTTTGTATAAATATGATATGCATAATTATATATATATATATATATACATATATATATATATGTATATATATATGTATATATATATATATATTCATATATAAATGTGTGTATATATTCATACGTGTGTGTATGTATATTTGTGTGCATATTTATACATAAGAGTATATACATATACACGAGTATAAGTATTGTATATTAATATATGTGTGATGCTAATAATAATATTAATGCTAATAATAATAATAATAATGTTAATGCTAATAATGATAATAATATTAATGCTAATAATAATAATAATATTAATGCTAATAATAATAATAAAAATAATAATAATGCTAATAATAATAATATTAATGCTAATAGTAATAATATTAAAGCTAATAATAATAATAATAATGCTAATAATAATATTATTAATGCTAATAATAATAATATTAATACTAATACTAATAATATTAATGCTAATGATAATAATATTAATGCTAATAATAATAATATTAATGCTAATAATAGTAATATTTATGCTAATAATAATAATATTAATGCTAATAATAATGATATTAATGCTAATAATTATAACATTAATGCTAATGATAATAATATTAATGCTAATAATAATAATATTAATGCTAATAATAATAATATTAATGCTAATAATAATATTAATGCTATATAATAATAATGCTAATAATAATAATATTAATGCTAATAATAATAATATTAATGTTAATAATAATAATATTAATGTTAATAATACTAATATTAATGCTAATAATACTAATAATATTAATGCTAATAATAATAATATTAATTCTAATAATAATAATATTAATGCTAATAATAATAATATTAATGCTAATAATAATAATATTACTGCTAATAATATTATTAATACTACTAATAATAATATTACTGCTAGTAATAATAATATAAATGCTAATAATAATAATAATGATAATACTGCTAATAATAATAATAATAATGATAATACTGCTAATAATAATAATAATAATAATGATAATAATGGTAAAAATATTCCGAATATTTGATAATAATGGTAAAAATATTCCGAATATTTGATAATAATGAGTGATAGTAATATAAATGATATTATAATGTTTGATAATATATGATAATAATAATATCAATTATAATATGAGTTCTAATAATTATATTCATGATAATATTAATGATCGTATCCATACATAAAGATATGGGTGTTCATCAAGATAAGCCTAGTATTTACTGAAATAAATTGATTAATAACAAATATATTTCTTTAAACTTCTGTACCACATTGTGCTAAGCACAAGTTGGGGCACATAAAGAAATATCGAATTATTTTGTTTCCATATACTTTTATTTTACAAAATGATTTTGATCTTATATTTCTCTGATCTACCTTTGTTTATTTTTTCCAGTTTTATCATTCACTGCTACATATGTCCGTCTGTGCGTAGGAATAGCGACTACCTTTCGGCGTCCCCACGTTATACCGCTTAAAAAGCTTTCAGTCCTAGGAAAACATCACATTGCAAGTGTCAGTACATTCAGAACGACATAGTCTTGAAACACAACGAAACGTAATTACAGAAATATGAAACTTGCACTCTTTTCCGTGGTGGTGTTCTTGGCAGCAGCTGCGAGGGTGGAAGGCCAGGCTCTGGACGTGGATCGGCGAATCGTGGCAGCCGAGCTGGACTCTCCTCGCAAGGTGGAGTATTACGCGTCGTGCGCCTCCGGCCAGGGAAGCTGCGATACAAGAGGCCTTCAGCTGCGCACATACATTCCCATTGTCGCAAGAGGCCAAAGGTGCTTCAGGTGTTCGCCGCGAGAGAACAGGAACCTTCGCCTGATGGTCTCCACTCTGCAACGTCGCTATCCTCGCTGTTGGCAGATCCTTGTGCTGGCGGCGCAGGACCTGCCCACTCCTTCGGCTCGCGGATGCGCTAGCTAAATGTAGGATTCTCCGAGTCCTGCCTGAGTAGCAGTAAAATATTTCCTTATTCGCAAGGGAAAGTGTGACATGCTATCATTCATATAGTTAGAAAAACGAAGTTGAATAAAACTCAAGCAATAAAACTATTTGTTTTCTGTTACATGAATACCGATTCTACATAAACCAACGAAATTATATGAATTCCAATTATGTCATTATTCATATGCAATGTCATAGTAGATACGTATATTATGTGTGTGAATATATATATATATATATATATATATATATATATATATATATATATATATATATATATATATACAGGCTACCAAAGCTAGCTAAATATGTCCTAATAAAATTGGCTATGTTAACACTGTTTTTACATATTAGAAAATATATAAAATTACAATTCGGATGTGAGAGGAAAATAGACAGGAATTACACATAAGAATACATTTATAGCTTATCGTAATCATTTACACGCTATCATGCATGTTTTAACTGTAATACTTAAAGTAACAGGAAGCGATGAGATAATGACAATACCGATTTAGTACAAAAATGTCTATAACAATGTAAATGTTGTTAGGAATGAATGGCACTACTGTTTGTAACAGTGGCAATGGTAATAATACTTGTAATGATGCATCAATAATCGTTTAAATGTAGTTAATAGCAGTAGACAATAATATACCTTATTTATTAAGGGACTATTAATTTTCAAAAAATAAACAGGAGAGGAGTACTAGTGACTATTATGACTACTAAAATGTCAAAGAGCTAACGAACTTCATTCATCCTGTGGCACAGAAAACAGTTACCTATTATAATTGTTCTTTCCGATGGTGTCTTAATAGCTAACACATATGAGGACCTGCACTATCTTTTTTTCAAAATCAAATGATATTGTCCATGATTCGGCCTGAGTCATAATTTCCGTCTCACCTTGTTTGCCAGGATGGCTCTATCCATATGAAAATTTCGAGTGTTCAGACGCAAGTGGTGTGTGGTTCAGTAAGTAGTATTTTGAAATATTTATCGATCGATCATCAGTGGCCTTTCTGGGGTAATTAGTTATAATTTTCTCATCGTCATCAAAAAGGTATATAGCATTGCATACATATGCCTCCATGAATATTTACGTGTGTTAATAAATACATATATGTATATGCATGCATATATATATATATATATATATATATATATATATATATAATATATATATATGTATATATATACTGTTGCATATAGTTTTTGTATAAATATGATATGCATAATTATATATATATATACACACACATATATATATATATATATATATATATATATATATATATATATATATATTCATATATAAATGTGTGTATATATTCATACGTGTGTGTATGTATATTTGTGTGCATATATATACATAAGAGTATATACATATACACGAGTATAAGTATTGTATATTAATATATGTGTGATGCTAATAATAATATTAATGCTAATGATAATAATAATAATGTTAATGCTAATAATAATAATAATATTAATGCTAATAATGATAATAAAAATAATAATAATGCTAATAATAATAATATTAATGCTAATAATAATAATATTAAAGCTAATAATAATAATATTAATGCTAATAATAATGATATTAATGCTAATAATAATAATATTAATGCTAATAATAATAATATTAAAGCTAATAATAATAATCTAATAATAATATTATTAATAATAATAATATATTAATAAATAATAATAATATTAATGCTAACTAATAATATAATATTAAATAATAGTAATATTAATGCTAACAATAATAATATTAATGCTAATAATAATGATATTTATGCTAATAATAATAATAATATTAATGCTAATGGTAATATTATTAATGCTAATAATAATAATATTAATGCTAATAATAATAATATTAATGCTAATAATAATAATAATAATAATAATGCTAATAATAATAATATTAATGGTAATAATAATAATATTAATGGTAATAATAATAATATTAATGGTAATAATAATAATATTAATGGTAATAATACTAATATTAATGGTAATAATACTAATATTAAATATATACTAATAATAATGCTAAATAATAATATTAATTCTAATAATAATAATATTAATATAATAATATATAATGCTAATAATAATAATATTAATGCTAATAATAATAATATTACTGCTAATAATATTATTAATACTATTAATAATAACATTACTGCTAGTAATAATAATATAAATGCTAATAATAACAATAATGATAATAATGCTAATAATAATAATAATAATGATAATAATGGTAAAAATATTCCGAATATTTGATAATAATGAGTGATAATAATATAAATGATATTATAATGTTTGATAATAATATAAATGATATTATAATGTTTGATAATATATGATAATGATATTGGTGATAATAATAATATCAATTATAATATCAGTTCTAATGATTATATTCATGATAATATTAATGATCGTATCCATACATAAAGATATGGGTGTTCATCAAGATAAGCCTAGTATTTACTGAAATAAATTGATTAATAACAAATATATTCCTTTAAATTTCTGTACCACATTGTGCTAAGCACAAGTTGGGGCACATAAAGAAATATCGAATTATTTTGTTTCCATATACTTTTATTTTACAAAATGATTTTGATCTTATATTTCTCTGATCTACCTTTGCTTATTTTTTCCAGTTTTATCATTCACTGCTACATATGTCCGTCTGTGCGTAGGAATAGCGACTACCTTTCGGCGTCCCCACGTTATACCGCTTAAAAAGCTTTCAGTCCTAGGAAAACATCACATTGCAAGTGTCAGTACATTCAGAACGACATAGTCTTGAAACACAACGAAACGTAATTACAGAAATATGAAACTTGCACTCTTTTCCGTGGTGGTGTTCTTGGCAGCAGCTGCGAGGGTGGAAGGCCAGGCTCTGGACGTGGATCGGCGAATCGTGGCGGCCGAGCTGGACTCTCCTCGCAAGGTGGAGTATTACGCGTCGTGCGCCTCCGGCCAGGGAAGCTGCGATACAAGAGGCCTTCAGCTGCGCACATACATTCCCATTGTCGCAAGAGGCCAAAGGTGCTTCAGGTGTTCGCCACGAGAGAACAGGAACCTTCGCCTGATGGTCTCCACTCTGCAACGTCGCTATCCTCGCTGTTGGCAGATCCTTGTGCTGGCGGCGCAGGACCTGCCCACTCCTTCGGCTCGCGGATGCGCTAGCTAAACGTGTAAGGCACTCTGGGCCCTTCCAATATATTTGATTATTATGTCTACAGAACATATGTCGTAGAAACGATGCAGACATTTTTGTTGACCAAATCCAACTAGTTGTGTGAGATTCAAATAAAAAAACCTATCACGATGTATTTAATTGTATATCATTTCAATTAATATATGTGTGTTGATATATATATGTGTATCTATGTTTATATATGTATAATATATACATATACATGTCTGTATACATACATAAGTTTGAATATATGTATGTATGGGTGTGTGAGAATATACACATGTATACATCTATGTATGCATTCATATATTTATGTATATATGTATATATATCTAAGTATGTATATATGTATATATATTCATGTGCATATATGTATATATATTTATCTATATATATTTATCTTTATATTTATCTATATATATTTATCTATATATTTATCTATATATATTTATCTATATATATTTATCTCTATATTTATCTATATATATTTATCTATATATTTATCTATATATATTTATCTATATATTTATCTATATATATTTATCTATATATTTATCTATATATATTATTTATATATATACATATATATATACATCTATATATATTATCTATATATATTTATCTATATATATTTATCTATATATATTTATCTATATATATGTATGTATATTTATATATATTTATGTATGTATATTTATATATATTCATGTATGCATATTTATATATATTTATGTATATATATGTATAAATATTTATGTATATATATGTATAAATATTTATGTATATATATGTATATCTATATATCTATGCATATATATATCTATATACATCTATATATCTATGTATATGTATGTATATATATGTATATATATTTATGTATATATATTTATATATAAATATTTATATGTATATTTATGGATATCTATCTATCTATCTATCTATCTATCTATCTATCTATCTATCTATCTATCTATCTATCTATCTATCTATCTATCTATCTATCTATCTATATATATATGTATATGTATGTATGTTTATATATATTTATATATATATATATATATATATATATATATATATATGTATATATATTTATGTATATATATATATTTTTGTATATATATATATATATATATATATATGTATGTATGTATGTATGTATAATTATGTATCTAAATGTATATATGTATATATTTAATTGTATATCTTGATTTCAATTAATATATGTGTGTATGTGTTGATATATATATACATATATTTATGTGTATCTATGTTTATATATGTACTATATATACATATACATGTCTATATACATACATAAGTTTGTATATATGTATGTATGGGTGTGAGAATATACACATGTCTACATGTATGTATGCATTAATATATTTATGTATATATGTATATATATCTAAGTATATATATATATGTATATATATGTATTTATATTTATGTATATATATGTATATATATATGTATATGTATGTATGTATATATATTTATGTATACATATATTTATGTATATGTATATATATATACATATAATATATATATATTTATATATATATATATATATATATATATATATGTATGTATGTATGTATATATATTTATGTATATATATATTTATGTATATATATATATATATATAATATATATATATATATATATATATATATATTATGTATGTATGTATATTTATGTATCTAAATGTATATATGTATATATTTAATTGTATATATTAATTTCAATTAATATATGTGTGTGTGTGTATGTTGATATATATGCATATATTTATGTGTATCTATGTTTATATATGTTCTATATATACATATATGTCCTATATACATACATAAGTTTGTAATATGTATGTATGGGTGTGAGAATATACACATGTATACATGTATGTATGCATTAATATATTTATGTATATATGTATATATATCTAAGTATATATATATGTATATATATGTATATATATATATATATATATATATATATATATATTATATATATATATATACTGCTTTGGGTGCAGTTGCGCAATACCTGCTTTGGGCTAGTGCCTTTAATTACAGCCTTGATGTGCGAGTAATTAAAAGCACGACGCACAGTGGCAGCCGATAGTTTCGCTGCGAAGTGTTCGGCCGAACACATAAGGGCTCACGCCCGTTCGGCAGGGTTCCGACCCCGACCGGCCTTCCAAATAGAGACCGTTGGCTACCCTGTGTGCTTCACCGTTTTTTGATACCATTTCCGCCCCTTTCATCGTCCAGTTGAATTAGCTCTGCTAGCCTCCCTCTACCCATCATCCATCACCCTCGCTATGGCGTAACCCTATGGGTCATGTTATCAAATTAGCGTATTCTGGGGAGCCTATCTCTTGCGAGGAGGCTCTCCAGAATATCTTCATTATCACTGAGGTGGCAGTCACACACCTCTTTAAGGTCCACAATGGCTTCAAGGTGACAGTTGCCAAACCCGAACACTTGACCCCATTTCTTTCGGCCGACGACCAAAGAAAGTTAAAAGATCACGGCTTCTCACCTGTTCCCTCCCCCGAGATGAAGGCTAAGTGTACGATCGTGGCGAAAAAGATCGACAAGACGATCCCCCACGATCGTGCGAGTCCATCTGCCAAGAGGTTTCCGTCAAGAACGGTGTCACTGTTCTCGACGTTTACAAGCCACCCGAGTCGCGAATCGTCAAGATTCGCGTCTCATCCCCCGAGGAAGCCCAGAAACTTCTCTCTCGGGGACTCATGATGTTTAATACATCGGTCCCCACCTACAACTTGGAACCCGAATGTTTTATTCACATAGACCAATGCCTTAACTGCTACCGATTTCACCACAAGAAACACCAATGTACACACCCCCAGAGATGCTCTCGGTGCGCCGGCGACGGTCATTTCTTCGCCAGGTGCACTGAAACCATCAAATGCTGCAACTGCGAGGGATCGCATGTCGCAGTTAGTGGATCCTGCCCTAAACGGAAGGAAATACTTAAGGCAAAACGAGCTGAGCTCCGCCAAGACAACAACACTGTACCTTCCTACGCAACAACAGCTGCTACACGACCTGCTCAGACCAGTACACCCAGACGACCCACGACTTCCCTTCGGACAACTCTGCCCACACAACCCCCAACAAGCACCCTCACACCAAACACAAACCCAAAAATCCAAGCCATATTACACGTGTCTCATCGCTGCCAAATACAACGCAAAAAGATTCGCAAACATTGTCCCTATTATGCTCCAGAAAAACGCCTTCCCCAGCATTGTTGTCCCTGAAGAAATCTTTGAAGACGACAACCTATACATCCCTGAGTACGTCACAATAAGCACAGAAACCACAGGAAATGAGGTGACAGACACTCACCCAGAGCCTCATTCTTCCTCACAACACCGACACCTCGTTTTGCAACCTCAGCCACAACGAAGACAAAAAGAAACTGCACAGGCACGCCAAACTACAAATACACTGATCACAAACGCAAACAAACCTCACCACCATCCATGCATACCAAAAAAGACAAGAAGGATCCTCCTGTCCCCCAAGCTCGTCGTCGTAGATTGGATGACACCATTCTTGACGACGACAGTAGCGACTCCGACATCGATGTCGAGAGCTCTCGGCTGGAGCCATGCTCCCTGCCAGGGGACCCCTGGGACAGCGCGGAAGCATCGGGAATTGGTCCGCCGATTCCCAGGACTTCCGCGTCGGTTCACAGGACTCCCTGCCTGACCTCGAGGAGCCGTCGATCGTGCATCGATCGCGGAGCCGCTACAGGGCTCAGGTTACGCCACGCAAGGTACACCCAGGTAGAATGGGTGTACCTTGAGTGACTAACTGACGACCGACCGAGCCGACGCGGGCTCTTCCACCTCGGTGGAGGACCCCGTGCTGGCTAGGTCGATCTAGACGCGCAATCCCACGCACGAGCTACATCTAAACAAAACAAAAACTCTCTCCTTCACACAAACATTCTACTCTCACTAACAACAAACACTAACAAACACAACTCCAGCTTGTTCTGATGGAATAAAGCACTCAGACGGCTCCCTGTAGTGGGTCGTGACCGATCTATTACACGTCTGAACTCCGCGAGGAAGCCTCTCGCTTCCTCCATAACATCCTGTGAGGTGAGTTGGCCTGTAGACAGACCAACAAACTCCGTGCTTGACTCACCACTGGCTGGATGGACTCACCCTCCATCCTTCGTTCCGGCTGGAGATCAGGTTTAGGCCGTGATCTCTTTCTTTGGCATGGGACAGGAAATGCAGTTTTCGGGTTTTGCCGCATCACTTTGAAGCCACCTTCTACTCATTCCTTTCAAATTTCCCCTTCCCCTATCCACTCGTTTTGTTCATTTTTTTTCAGTGTTCAATTTTTCGTGTTCTCTTTCTGTCTGCTTAGTTTTATTGTTGTTTGGTTTTTGTTGTCCTGTACCTTTTTAATCTCACTAATAAAGTAATCTCCCCCAGGTACTGCCCTCTCTTATCCCCGTTTTTAAAATACCTCGTCTCCTGACGCTTGTGACCACCACCTCACCCCTCATCCCTCACTCATACCATATCCCTGCCATGGCGTTGACCCTCATCCTTATCCTTACCCTGACATCCCACTGGTTTCGGTTTCCGACACGTGGCGCTTGCTGCTAGTACTCGTGCCAGGACCACAAATCCTTTAGCGTAAGGGTTTGTGCGAGCCGAGGAAAGAAGCGTCACGGCCAGTGGAGTTAACCCAATCGTGGTGAGGCCGCCCGAGCCGCGCCCCTCCGGAAGACCTGCGGCCGAGGGAGAGAAATCTCCTCTCGACCCGGGCGGGAGTGGCCAGCCTCTGTGTGGCCTCACTCGAGCTTCATCCTGCTTCAGCGGTGATGGTTAGCCGAGGGACAGCTCTGGAGCCACGGTCGAGAGGCCGTGGCTCCGAGCATACCGCAGATGGCGCCAAAAACCTGCTAACTTCTCTCCCCTCCCCCTCAGTTAGCCGAGAGGCTCCGTGTTCGCCATAGCGAGGCTCCACGCCCCGTGGGAAAAATGTGGCGAGGCGAACCGCGCTCAAGGTCGTGGGGTATTCCCCCGCGCCACGAGTCGCGGCCTTGCCCCACCGCACGATCTCGCGAGGTACGGCCGCGCGGTGAACACGCGAGTCTGCCGATGGCGCTGGGCCCCTCGATCCTTTTCCTCTTTCAACAAACCCACTCCAACTATTGCCCCAAGTTTACCCCGCAGGCTGGGTGAAGCCCATGTTTCTTCTTCTTCTCCTAAAATTCTTTTCCTCCTCCTTATTCTTCTCCTATCCCCACTCTTCCTTCCCCCCCTCTTCTTTACATTTTAGTCTTAGTAGCTGCACAGACTCGGCCTGTAGTGAGGGCATCCACTGCACCGTTACAGTCTGGTTTGGCAGACTAGCTGATGGTCTTCTGGGAGATTTAGAGCCTGTGTTACATCTACCATTATGGCAGGTTTGGCTGTACAGATTGGTCCTGTAGTGAGTACTTTGGCTGCACAGTTTCAGTCTGGTTTGGCAGGGCTTTGAGGGTTGGTATGGGCCGGCTGCAGGGAGGGGAATGTGGCTACGAGTTAGTTCGGAGGCTTCCAGCTTCCTTCCCTTCAGGTCCGCAACAGTCTGGAGGTCAGAGGTCTCTCTGTTTAGACTGCAGGCCTGGAGAGGCCAGCCCTCGTGTCCAGCTGTCGGACTGTTGCCTTGACTCTTTACTTTGG
>NW_020868482.1:156255-161255 GCF_003789085.1 Penaeus vannamei | reverse complement strand
AGTAGTCAGAGTATAGCACACGAGAAGAAAATAGAATGTTGATAGATATATTTTAGTTTTTTTAGAGTCTAGTAATGTGTTAAAGTAAGGGCGAGAGTGAATAAAAAGGAATAGGACGGCGTGGAAGTTGGAAGAAATAAGCGAAGGGGAGGAGGAGTGGGTGGGCGGGAGGCTAAGGTAAAAGAGGTATGGGTGGAGATTGGGGGGGGGAGGGTCAGGTATGTAAGCGGGGGTGGCAATGTAAGTTGAGTTTAATGAAAATAATCACCGATCTGACTGCACGAAAAAAAAATTCACACTAATAACAATGAACTTACGTTAATTTCAATATTAATCAACTACTATGCGAAATCATAAAAATGGTACTTTAATTAGTACGTAAAATGAATGAAATGGTGACTGGTTTGGGTCAGCTTCCCTGAGACAACTGACCCGAAAGACAACCATCGTGGTTGTAAATTGTACTTAAACAACATAGATTCCCTGAGGAATAGTGATGATGGGCCCAACTGTAGAAGGGATATCATCGAACGAACTCATACGCAGAACGCAAATTGGGCATCCCGTCTTGTTGGGAAATACCAGCGATAATCTCTCACGCATAGTCGTATAAGAAGGCGCGTGGCGCTGAGATCGCCTGGGCGATAGGTGTGCTGCGTGGCACAAGAACAACTTAACATTAATTACCTAAACCTAATTACATGTCCATACCCAGCTGGGGGTCGTCACCAAGGACCATGCAATAATGATGAGGTGAGATTTGTTATCGAGATAATCGAAAATCGCGAACAATATGAAATCGTAGTAGCTGTTTAATATAATTAATATCTAACACGGAGATCACTAATTAAGATATAAATACAAATAGCTTGAATGTATTTTGGGTCGAGCAGAGTCAGACGGCTATAAGTACCTTCTACCTGAGTAAGGTCAAATGAGGTCGTTATGCGGACATACGTTAAAAATAGCAAGGGCTAGTATATGTAAAATTAAATATTGTGAAAAAACAAGTAAACGATAATCTAGAAATTACATAATCAAATTACCAATAAATGAACATGAATAATTAAAGAAAAAATATATCTATAAAGAAGGCGAATAATTATCGAAATATACTTCGGAATATGCACAAATATACTATAATAATGACGTAAAAACAATTCGTTGAATTATGCTAGTATTATTATTGTTCCCGATATATTCATGCAAACCGGAAGTAAATTCATCACTCTGTCGTAAATACGTTGATAACGGGATAATGATAAAAGCACAATGTCATAGGACCTGACTTGATTTCACCTGAACAACCATGAGTGAGGTCATTCGCACTATAAAACGAATATAACACTTTATGCATAAAAATACTAAAGTTATTCATATAAACATACAAATGAGCAAGGCACACTGTTTTTGTATAAATATAGATACGAAAAGAAAAAAATATAAAACGTTATCACTGCAAAAAATAATTTAACACTAGCGGACTAGAAATATTGAAAATAGGTAGAGAGGAAGGGGGTTAACGGGTGGGGGTTAGGAGAGAGGGAGGGGGTTTAGGATGGTAGTGATAGTAATAGCGGGAGTGTAAGGAACGGGTATAGGTGGAAAGCGTCGGGAAAGAGAAAAAGTTTGTGCATAATTTAACTAAATTATTTAAATATTCCAAAATATCCCACGAATGCATATTTAAACCGAGCCTAAATAAATGCACTTAGTAATATGCCAAATTAATGTCGATATAGCGTCAGTTTATACCCTGGAAGATAATAAGAATAAGAAAATAATCCAAATATATGGCAATACTTGTAACTCTAGCCACGTGGCTTAGTATGGTTGATTTACAGAAAAATGCACGGCCTAGTTCACCACATAAATGAAATTAGATTTAAGTATTATTAACGATTTATGCTAACTAGGCTAGCATGAGAGTTAGAAAAAAAAACGGCAAGAAGAAAATGCACTCTCGCAAGTGATAAAAATGGGGATGGATTCCCTTTAAAAAAACGATTATCTACCATGACATGGTAGATAACAGAAAGACGGAAAGAAAATGCACTGCACGGACACTTGTTCAGATATTTGAAAAAAAAAATCACTGCACTTTGTGAAAAAAACGGCATGCACACATAGGCGAAGAAAGGGGAAAGAAAAGGAAATTGCCAATGGTGTACTTACAGTTTTTCGGAGGCTTGTTGTTCGTGTCATCCGCCGCTTGCCACCAGTTGTCAGGGGTTTTGTGTTGCCCTGATTTGGTGGGTTATGGAGACACAATTCTGGTTCAGCTGTTTATTGATAGGAGGTGGCTGGAAGGTAGCGTGGCGCGGGTTGTTGTGGGCAAGGAAGCCCAAGAGGGGCGCCGAGCGGGGCGCGCGTGGGGGAGCGCCCCCAAGGAGAGGTGTGGTCAGGGCCGTGGGCCCCGGTCAAGTGTGCTGGGTCAACTGTGCTGTAGGTTTCGAGCGCGGGTCCCTAGCAGCGGAGATTCGGAAAAGGAAACCCTTGTTCCTCAGAGAGAGAGAGAGATAGAGAGAGAGAGAGAGAGAGAGAGAGAGAGAGAGAGAGAGAGAGAGAGAGAGAGAGAGAGAGAGAGAGAGAGAGAGAGAGAGAGAGAAAGAGAGAGAGAGAGAGAGAAGAGAGAGAGAGAGAGAGAGAGAGAGAGAGAGAGAGAGAGAGAGAGAGAGAGAGAAGAGAGAGAGAGAGAGAGAGAGGGAGGAGAGGGAGAGGGAGAGGGAGAGAGAGAGAGAGAGAGAGAGAGAGAGGAGAGAGAGAGAGAAAGAGAAAGAGAAAGAGAAAGAGAGAGAGAGAGAGAGAGAGAGAGAGAGAGAGAGAGAGAGAGAGAGAGAGAGAGAGAGAGGGGAGGGAGAGAGAGAGAGAGAGAGAGAGAGAGAGAGAGAGAGAGAGAGAGAGAGAGGAGAGAGAGAGAGAGAGAGAGAGAGAGAGAGAGAGAGAGAGAGAGAGAGAGAGAGATCCCCATTTAACCCATATCACAACTACTTTTTCGGCACCGATCATGCACAGGAGCTCCTGAAAAGGCTGCGGACCCAACGCTGCTTGTTGTCGCTGGAATTTTTTTGCTGACAGGGCCACGCATCCTCCAGGGAAGAAGACTGCTAGAAACTCCCATCAACGCTCGACGGTTTGCTTATCTACTGTAGGGAAGCCTTGGTGACCGTTATCTAATGCTATAAATGATTGGTATACTACACACTATATAATACAGATCTAACCCAAGACAAAGTCCACTGTTCCCCTTTAGAGAAAATTGGTACTTTACCTCACTTTGGTGTTCCGGGATATTTTGGTTTCGGGTGAAAAGGACCACACACGAAGGAGGGAGATATATCTCAATGAAGAGGGAATTTGCTAATCGAGTTGCCGGTGCCAAAGATGTTATTTTCTCAGTCTGCCTTCTTGGACTGTAAACATTTGATATATAACCCTAACACCCCCCCCCAAAAAAAAAACAACAACAACATCAAGTGTGTTTGCAAAAATAAATGTTTGTCACAGGTAAGTGAGTTCAGCAAAGATGGCTGAGGTTTCGCTAAGAATAAATTACCTGGCTCAGTAGTTGTGAACAAAGCATTCCGAATTGAACGCTGCTTCTAGTAACAAGGCGAGAGGGAGTTTTTTGGAATGTTCAGTATAAATAAATATGCCCAAATGTGATCCTGAAGGGGCCCTTGTAGTCTCCCACGCTGCAGAAATGTTGAATTTGAACACCGATACTGAGTGCTCCATTAAAGGAAGCACCAAGCCTATTTTATGGAAGGAAACAAGAGCTGAGGCAGCACACACGAAACTCAAAATGCTTCTTGCATAATCCTATAATTTATCTACCGTCAGTTTTGAGCAAAGCCACCGCAAAGCTAATTACGAATGAGATCACAAAACATCTGGGGGATCTTTGCAACTCTCTAACAGGCAGATTGGTTATCGGATCATAAATAGCGTAGGACTTTCAAAACCACCATCACAGCGGAGTCGACATTGTTATACACCTTACTTTAGATATGTCAAGGTTTCTCACTCGAAGCCACAGCAGTTCTTCCCGCGTGATTGAATAACTGGCAAAGTTGAAAAACGTGCATTACGCCTCATAAAAGACATTGTCTGCCGCCACATCAAAACGAGGAGGAGAAGGGGAAGGGGGGGGAGGAGAAGGAGAAGGGTAGGGGGAGTTGGGGGAAGGGGATGGAGAAGGAAAAGTAGGTGAAGAGTTAGTGATAGAGGAGAAAGAGAAGGGGGCGGAGGAGAAGGAGAAGGAAAAGAAAAGGGAAAAGGAAATGGAGAAAAATAAATAAAATAAGATAAAAAAATAAAGGAAACTTTATTGTCTCATTTCAAGAAGAGAACATAATACAAAACGGACAAGCATATCGGAAAGAGAAAAAAGCTGGTTATATTTTTATATAAAAAAGTTTCAGAACTTCGCTTGACGACACCCACTCTCCAACACGGGATACTCACATGAAGCTAAAACGGTGGAAACGCTGGAAATGTTGTTGGAAAAGTTGTCGCCATCCATCGTGGGAGAGAGGATGCGAGAGAGAGAGACAGAGACAGAGAGAGAGATAGATAGATAGATAGATAGATAGATAGATAGATAGATAGAGAGAGAGAGAGAGAGAGAGAGAGAGAGAGAGAGAGAGAGAGAGAGAGAGGGAGAGAGAGTCAAAATCAAATTAAAAATACTTAATTCCATTGGTTACAGTGGTTATTCTTATTACATGAATAGTGATATTACAGTATATATAAACATAAGTTAAACAGAATTAATGGTAGTACATATGAGCCTTGTCTATTCTTACATAGTGGAACCTGATGTCATTGGTGACTAAAGAGATATTCCTTTAATTTCTTTTTGAATGTTTTTGAATTCTGAATGTTTCTTATATTACAAGGTAGTTGAAAGTTGGAAGGATTAAAAGCCATTTTGTATATAAACCTTGCATGAATTTATGAAATAGTATGCAAGTATCATAACTGCATTTCTATTGTAC
>NW_020868482.1:123099-128099 GCF_003789085.1 Penaeus vannamei | reverse complement strand
TCAGTCAGCCAGTCAGTCAGTCAGTCAATCAGTGTCAGTCAGCCAGCCAGTCAGTCAGCCAGCCAGTTAGTCAGCCAGTCAGTTAGTCAATCAGTGTCAGTCAGCCAGCCATTCAGTCAGTCAATCAGTGTCAGTCAGCCAGTCAGTCAGCCAGCCAGTCAGTCAATCAGTGTCAGTCAGTCAGTCAGTCAATCAGTCAATCAGTGTCAGTCAGCCAGCTAGTCAGTCAGTCAGTCAATCAGTGTCAGCCAGCCAGTCAGTCAGTCAGCCAGTCAGTCAGTCAGTCAGTCAGTCAGCCAGCCAGTCAGTCAGCTAGTCAGTCAGCTAGTCAGTCAGCCAGTCAGTTATGAAATAAAACTTAGCGGTTGATAAAAATGGTTGATCAGGAATATCACTGCAACAAGGCAAACGCATGAAATTAGCCATAGTATGATAGTGAAGACAGCGAAGTTTACCACAACAGTTATAGCTCTTGTTTTAAGAGCGCATGAGCCGTCGCCAGCCATCAATGGAGAGCCGATGCACTGAAATGAGTTAAAAACAATCCTTTAAGCTTTTTTCCAGAACTAATTTACAGAGTTAACTTTCTCCTTGGTCTCCATAATGCGTTTTTTAACTGATTTATTCATCTTTACATTATCTCTCCTACGCTTTCTCCTTTCGCCTTGGTCTCCACAAAGCCTTTAAGATTTTTTTTTCTGATTTATCCATTTTACCTTCTCTAGCCCACGCAGTAAAACGAACACAAGGTAACATTACCTCATGTTAAAGACGACAATCTGAAATTCATTGCTAGCAAGCGTTACTCACAAGTCTGGTATATCGCACGACCTCTGAACTTTGTCCCGGAGGTGAACATGTTCCTTATCTTTACAGGAAAGTAGACCCTTACCCGCCCACGCCCATCCAGCCCTTCCCTCTCGTCGCTCCTTTTGTTACCCTCACTACAACGTTTTGCTCGGTTACGTATCGACAATAAACGTGTGTAGCTGTCACGGGAGGCGCTAGATGTTCTTCCGTAACTGACGTTCTTTTGTTTCTCTCTCTCTCTCTCTCTCTTTCTTTCTCTCTGTCTCTCCCTCCCTCTCTACCTCCCCCTCTCTCTCTCTTTCTCGTACTCTCTCTCTCTCTTCTCCATCGTTACTCACTTGGTCGGTTGTCCAACAAGAGCGGATATTTTAAATGTTACGGGCTTTTATCATACATTCCCAATCTCTCTCTCTCTCTCTCTTACTGTCTCTCTCACTCACACTCTCTCTCTCACTGTCTCACTCACTCTCTCTCTCTCTCTTTCTCTCACTCTCTCTCCATTCCTTTCTGCCTTTTGCCTCTCCTGGGTCTGGCCTTTGTCGTGACTCGCTCTCCCGTCACCAGGTCATGTCTTGCTCGCCGACTTCATTTGCATATGAAGGCACATTCTCGTCTTTTGTTGCGAGGACATGTCGAATTTCCTCGTATCAGTTGTGCGAAATCCTTCTTATTGATACGAAGGAAGATTGAATCATTTGTTGGAGTCGAACGCGAAAAGGAATTTGTAAAATAATAAGGAAAGTCAAAAAACAAAATACAAAGCTGCTTAATAAGAAACGGAAATAATTGTTAGCTTCTATGTTCATATATGTATATATGTATATATATATTATATATATATATATATATATATATATATATATATATATACATACATATATATATATATATATATATATATATATATATATATATATATATATATATATCATATATATATCATCATCATGGGGCTGACGCCGACGGGGGCGCATAGCCGCATCCACCCTTCGCTTCCACCTACGAGGATCCCTCATGGCTAGACGCCAGGCAGGGACTCGGCCCATCTCTAGTTCTTCACGGCAGGTTTGGTCGATCTGCCCAAGCCATGACTTCCTCGGTCGTCCCACAGGCCTCCTCCACCCAGGGTTGTCTCGAATAGAGACGACCTGATGGGCAGGATCATCCTGAGGAAAGCGAGCCAGGTGGCCGTATAGCCTGAGTTGGCGATCACGGATTGTGCAGATAACAGGGCTTGTGCCAGTCTCACGGTGCAACCGTTGGTTGGACACATGGTCCCGCCAACAGTACCCCATGATCTGGCGCAAGGACCTATTGCAAAAGGCTTCAAGACGAGCCTCCAAGGCACAGGACAATGTCCAGGTTTCGCTACCGTATAGCAAAACTGGCATTATCAGGGCCTTGAAAACCCGAAGCTTGGTCCTTCTGCACAGGTACCGACATCTCCAAATACTCTTGTTGAGAGAGTTCATGACCCCTGCTGCCAGGCCAATCCGTCTGCTGACTTCATGGTCTGACAGCCCAGAGTTATGAACTACACTACCAAGGTATGTAAAGCTCTCTGTGACTTCAATGTCCTCGCCGCAAGCACGTACCGACTGAACAGGTTCTCCTATCAAGTCCCCAAATTCCTGGACCTTGGTCTTGGTCCAGGAGACCTCTAGACCCAGGGGCTTCTTCATTGCTAAATGCATCGAGAGCCGCCACTAGGGTTTCCAAAGACTCAGATAGAATGGCAACGTCATCAGCAAAGTCAAGGTCTGTAACCTTGATATTGCCCAGCGTTGCCCCACAATGACTTTGAACAGTAGCTCTGCCCAGTATCCAGTCCATGCAAGTGTTGAAAAGAGTTGGTGCAAGGACACAGCCTTGCCTCACTCCTGAACTAACAGGAAAGAAGCTCGACAGGCCCCCCCACACTTTACAGCACTTTCAGTACCAGTATACAGGCTTGCTATTAGTCCAATAATCCTTGTTGGTATTCCTCTCAGCCTCAGGATCTCCCAAAGTGACTCCCGATGCACCGTATCGAACGCCTTCTTGAGGTCGATGTAGGCTGCAAGCAGCCCACGCCCGAATTCACGACGGCGCTCTACAATGACTCGAAGCGCGAGGATACGGTCTATTGTGGACTTACCAGGAGTGAATCCGGATTGCTCCAGTCTCTGGCCTCAGTAGATGGTCTCTGATACGTCTCAGAAGGATGTGGGCGAGAACCTTGCCTGGTACACTGAGCAGTGTGATGCCTCGGTGATTGCTGCAGTCCCAACGGTCCCCCTTCCCCTTCCAGAGAGGGATGACCACACCCCTCAACAGGTCAGGAGGAACGGAACCGGACTGCCAGATGGCAGCCAGGACAGCATGTAACCCCCGTGCCATAGGTTCACCACCAGCCTTTAACAGTTCAGCTGGTATGCCGCAGATACCAGCTGCTTTACCACTCTTCAGCTTGGAAATCGCCCCCCTAACTTCAGTTAGGGAGGGAGGGTCCTCACTGATAGGTGGATCTGGCAGCGGGATCTCGACACTACCCGCATCCAAGTTAACTGTTGGTGGGTCAACCTGGTACAGCTGCTCAAAATACTCAGCCCAACGTCCCCGCACCGCAACAGGATCTGAAACGATCTGACCACTTACTGAGCGAACTGCTGTCACCTGTGAAGAGGGCTTGGAGTTCAGCTTTCTCAGGGCTTGGTATGCAGGACGAAGGTCATTTACTAAAAATGGCCTTCTACCTCCTCTGCAAGACTCCTAATAAACTGTTCCTTGTCCCTTCTTAACAGGGACCGAGTTCTGCGCACATGAGAACGGTGCAATTCCCGATCCCCTGTCAGACGAGCCGCACGACATGCATCTGTGGCTTCCAGTGTCTCCCGCGAGATGGAATTCTGTACTGCTCTCGGGCGTACACCAATCGTATCTTGAGCTGCATCAAGCGTTTCACGCTTAAAGGTATCCCACAGAAGAACAGGGTCTGTCAGACTGCCAAGCACTGCGAAACGATCAGAGATTGCCTCAGCAAACCCGCGGGCACACTCCCCCTCCTCAGCCTGTCCAAATGAAACACCCTAGGGTGATCATTGACCGCTGGGGGTTTTGAAGTGGACTCGGAGGGTAGCCACAACCAATCTATGGTCAGTACCACAGAACTCAGCACTCCTGTACACCCTGCAATTTTGAAGGATCCTCCAACGAGTGCTAACAAGTATGTGGTCGATCTCCTTGGCTGCGTTACCCGCATCACTGTACCATGTCCAGCGATGAGGGTCTGGGCGCTGGTACCAGGAGCCAGAAATCCTCAATTTCTCTGGGACCTAGCAAAGTCCCGGAAAAGGAGGCTATTCTCGCTACCGGCATCAGCACCTGAACCATGGGGACCGACAGACATCTCATAGCCAGCTCGATCACATCCAGATACCGCATTGAAGTCGCCCAGAACAATGCGAATATCTCGTCGGGGACATCTGTCTGCCACAGATGTAAGTTTGGCGTAGAACATCTCTTTCACGTCAAGTTTACAAACATCGGTAGGAGCGTACACAGCAATAAGAGACATGAAGCCAAAGAAAAGCTTCAATCTCAATACCATTATACGCTCATCAACAGGAGTAACCTCTACTACCGAGGGCTGGAGTCTGCTGGAGACGGCAATGGCTACTCCCTGGAGATGGTGGCCATCGCTGCGGCCCGACCAGTAATAGGTGTAGCCACCTACACAGGTCGTGCCGCTGCCAGGCCTCCTCACCTCCGAGAGAGCAGCCACCTCAACTCTCAGCCTCCCCAGTTCCCTCGACAGTAGAGGCAACCGATCATCCTGACGCAAAGAACGGACGTTCCAAGCCCCCACCCTGACTTCCCGCCTGAGGTTCAGCCTCTGGCAGTCGCTCCGGGTGGATGCCACCTCTGCCACCCCACCGACGTTGCCCCATATAAAAGGGGGTGGCGGGCTGCGTGCCCCATCATCCGCCTGTGGGGTTCCCGAGGGCTTTCCCCCACAAGCTTCACTCTGGGCTGGCGGCCACCAGAGCGCAGGCGAGACGGGTAGTCCCCGTTCCCAGCCTGCGCTCCAGCAGTCGCCCTCCCAGCAGGGCCCACAGTCCGCCTCACTTGCTGGGTGGGAGGGACTTTTCCCCTCCTCCCAGCCTTTCCATTTATACTAAGCACTGCCGATTGGTTTATATATATATATA
>NW_020868482.1:90599-95599 GCF_003789085.1 Penaeus vannamei | reverse complement strand
GCCCTGCACCACCTGTGCTTCCCGCAGCCATGGCACAATTGTTCTGTTTGGCATAACCGGGTAGTCGTACTTGGCTAACGAGGGAGCTAAGAAGTGGAAAAGGCTGCACGGACTTCTCGCCCACGCCTATGGTGGTGCCCTCGGCTAACCTCGAGACTGCAAAGGTTGCGATCACAATCAGTTTATCTCCCCAGCCTGTGTCGATCAGAGATTTCTCCCTGTCGACAGCGAAATTTCCGGGGGAGGGGGGGGGCGGATGTGTTAGGTGATCACATATATTCACTGGCTGTGACACTTTCCTGCTCCTGCACTCCTTATGACAAAGGAGCCGTGGTTATGGCACGGGTACAAGCGGCAGATGCTACACGTTGGAAATCCGGAACCAGTGAGATTAGGGTAAGGATTAGGATGTGGGACACTTGTGCTATGTTAGGATGATGAGATGGGAGATGCGGTTGATGATACCGCCACTCGGAGAAAGGGTTTGAGGGGGAACTTAACTAAAGGAAGGGAAGATCTTATATTAGGTTAGCGGTTTTATTGTGTGTTAAAAGTTTTCTTCTAAAGGACCAAAACAACCACTAAAAAACAAAAACAAAATCAAAACAAAAGCTGGTAAAAAACACAAAAACAAAAAAGTCTACTTACTAAAAATAAGAATAAAACAGGGCATTGAAATATGAACATAAAAGACCTAAAACACGATATAAGCTTAAGGTATGATCTATTTATAAGCCTGGCGACTGTGGTAGGGGATCCGTCTCAGAAGTTGTGTGTACTCACAACTCTGTATATAATGTAAGAGATTGGCGTTCGACTCACCGTAATGCTTGAAACCCCTGTCGACCTCGTCAATTGCATCAGTGATATGCCATGCACAGTGGTAACCTAATCGTTATCTGTGCAGTATGATTTTGGCACCTCTGTTTATTTTTAGAGGAAGTTCCAGTGGCTCATAGCCTGTGGCGTCTGAGTACCATCTGGCTGAGGGCGATTGCGTGGTATTTTCTTTATGTATCTGCCGGAGAATAGCAAGCGCCACAGCGTTGGACCTGTTGCTCGATATTTTTCCACTTGGGTTGACGATCATGGGATTTCGGGGCATGCCCCTGCCCTGTTTGACTAGTCTGTCAGCAAACTCATTCCCTTGGATCACTACGTCGCTTGGGACCCAGTTTAAGTATTTATTCTACCCTGAGCAAGAATCCTCTGTGCTATGGTGAGGGCAGTGGTCAGGGGGTAGGTGTTGTCGTTGGCATGCTGTGCTGTAGACAGTCAATGGCTGATCTAGAGTCTGTATGTATGCAAATGAATTTAATTTCTTCGCTAAATTGGACATTCCACGTATGAACAAACGCTTCCATATCTAAACAAAATACAGTTAGTATAAGGCCCTCAGCCAATAGTTTCAGACCACAACCTGTTCAAATAGAAACCGTAATCCTGACAATAAAACACCTGCGTGAAACAAAGTCTGTGGGGGTGGATGGCATTGCTCTTCGCTTCCTCAGAGACAGCCTACCTGCTGTGGCGTATTATTTAAGGGTTGTCCGTGAAACCTCTAAATGGGAAGCGGAGGAATATGATGAATTTCAACACCAACATTGCCAGAAAAAAAAAAAAAAAACATTTTCAGGGTTGACAAATGAGCGATGAACTTCAGTTTTAGTAATGACAGTGGAAAAAACACAAGCGTTTCGGGTTGACTTTACCCATCTTCAGTATGACATTAACTATAAATAACAAGCCATAATGAGCATATATAAGTTACGTAAAAAATTAGTAACATTTCTGTTAATAACAATTAATTCTGGATGAAATTACAATGGTTGTCATAAATTAACAATTAAAAGTAAAATTGAGTTAGCCTCATTTGGAATTTGACAATCTAAAGTAGTCAAATACTAAGATTCCTCATATTCAAATTGGCAAAAAAAAAAAAAAAAAAAAAAACTTAGTGGATACATATACAATATACAAAATGAATTAAGAAATAACAAAACCACATAAAATTCTATTGTACAAGGTAAAGAACGTTTATCTGTTATTATATCACAATCATGAAGGTAAATTGACTATCAATCTTATAACTGATCATAATAAGAGAGGACATAAACGATATGGGTACAGCACGCACAAGTATGAGTACAGCATGCATGGGTATGGTACAGCACGCACAGGTATGGTACAGCACGCACAGATATGGTACAGCACGCACGGGTATGGTACAGCACGCACGGGTATGGTACAGCACGCACGGGTATGGTACAGCACGCACGGGTATGGTACAGCACACAGCACGCACAGGTATGGTACAGTACGCACAGTATGGTACAGCACATACAGTATGTATAACACGCACAAGTATGGTACAGCACGCACAGGTATGGTACAGCACGCACAGGCACGCACAGGTATGGTACAGCACGCACAGGTATTGTACAGCACGCACAGGTATGGTACAGCACATACAGGTATGGTACAACACGCACAAGTATGGGTACAGCACGCACAGGTATGGTACAGCACGCACAGGTATAATACAGCACGCACAGGTATGGTACAGCACGCACACAGCACGCACAGGTATGTACAGCACGCACACAGCACGCACAGGTATGGTACAACACACACAGGTATGGTACAGCACGCACAGGTATGGTACAGCACGCACAGGTATGATGCAGCACGCACAGGTATGGTACAGCACGCACAGGTATGGTACAGCACGAACAGGTATTGTACAGCACGCACAGGTATGGTAAAACACACACAGGTATGGTACAGCACGCATAGGTATGGTACAGCACGAACAGGTATTGTACAGCACGCACAGATTTGATGCAGCACGCACATGTATGGTACAACACACAGGTATGGTACAACACACACAGGTATGAGTACAGCATGCAAAGTTAGTACTGGTGCGATCTCGGACCTCACATCAGAGCTATCATTTTTCTTTAAGAAAATAAAACATCAATTTGCGTTATCATGTCACTTCATATTAACTTAATGGTAACTTCACTTAACCAAAACAAAAGATCAAACATTCTTTTATAATTCAAAATAACATTAATATTTATACATTATATATACACGCGTAAATATATACTATTAACAAAACACTTACTTGAAGCTGCGTGAAGCGAAGACCGGAGCCAAGTGACCGATCATACGGGGTTTGCCTCCGACTTCAGTTAAGGTGAGGACTCGAACCGTGTCGGGGTTCACGAGTCGGAGGTGGTAAACAAATGAATCCGACAACGACGACGAACCATTAAACTATGAAACTACCACCTTAACCCTTGACAATGACCAAGAGTACTATATTGTCGAAAATCCCCATTTTTTAAAAATTCAATTTTGTTTCTGTTACTGTTTCTCTCTCTCTCTCTCTCTCTCTCTCTCTCTCTCTCTCTCTCTCTCTCTCTCTCTCTCTCTCTCTCTCTCTCTCTCTCTCTCTCTCTCATTTATAAGTGCAGCAAAACATAATTTGACCTAATTGCTTGTCCCTACAGAATACTTTCTGTTTTGACTTTCATCCGACAGTGATTCCGCAAGTGTAACATTTTATATAAACACAAATTTCCCTATTTTTACGTACCCTTTTACCTAAATGTTATTACTGTCGATACTGATGTTGTTATTATTTCTGTTATCATCTTTAGTAGCAATAGTAGTATTTATGTTGTCATTATTAGCATTGTTGGTTGCGTTAGTGGAAGTGGTAATTGAAGTTGTGTTGCTATTATTTTGGTCACTGGTTTCATGATCGTTGTTATAATTTACTTTAAAAAATCATTCTTATCCTTAATCTTATTCTTATTGCTACTATTATAATTATTGTTATCATTGACATTAGCATCACTGTTATTGTTATTGTTGTTGTTATTATTATTATTATTATTATTATCATTGTTATTGTTGTTATTAGTATTACTATTATTATGACTTTCATTGTGTTTATTATTGCTATCATTATCATTGTTATCATTCTCCTACTCAGAATTTATATTATCATTATAATTATTAATATAATTTTCATTGCTGTTATTATAATTATCTTTATTGTTGTTGCTTTAGTTGCTATTGCTGTTATTATCAGCATTTTAATACTACCATTTACATTATCATTACTGATATCACTATCATTGTGTTATCACCGTCATTTGCCTTCTTTGTACCTAATCTCTCTTTATCTCCCTCGCTGCTTTCCTCTCCCTCCGCTTTTTCAATGTGTTGCCTTTTATAACAATCAGCCAGCAACTAAAACGCTTTCTTTCTTTCTCTTTATCCCTTTCTTCTTCATCATCTCTCCCTCTCTATTTTGTTTTTCGTCTTACCTCTCATACCTCCCCTTCCACCAATAATCATTCTTCCTCTTCTTCCTCCCTCTTCCATTCTCCGTTTTCATGGTCCCTCTTCCTCCTCCTCCTCCTCTTCCTCGCCCTTCTTCCGTAACCCTACTCCTCTTCCTCCTCCCTTAACGCTTCTCCGTTCTGCCTCTCCCTCCCTTCTTCATCTCCCTCCTCCCCGTCTCTCGTCCATTCTCCTCTCTTTCCTTCCTCCCTCAATCCTTCTCCGTTCTGCTTCTCCCTCCTCCCCTCTCCACCTTCCCCCTCTTCCTTTCTTCTCCCTCTCCCTCTTTTCTTCCCCTCCCTCTCCCTCCCCCTTCATCCTCCCCTCAAGGAGGAAAACTATCTCTCCAGCAAAGGAAATAGGGCATGGATTCAATTCTCTTTCGCGGAAGCTACAACGGCCCGCATTTTTCCCACGGTGGGGGTGAGCAATGACTGGGTGGGGGGGGGTGAGCAGAGGAGAGGAGAAGGGTCACGGGAGAGAGGAAGGTGGGAGGAGAGAGGAAATGGGGTTTACAAATGGAAGCAAGGGGTAGGCGGAAAGGGAGAAGGCGACGATTAAGGGAAGAAAAGGAAGAAGGAGGAAATGCTAACACCCGTAGATAGATCTACCGAAAGATACTTTTCATAAGTCGGTGA
>NW_020868482.1:75599-78099 GCF_003789085.1 Penaeus vannamei | reverse complement strand
ATGGGAAACGAAACAATGGAAGGCCGAAACATGGGGTGAAAAATAACTCGTTTTGGCTCTGTTGATCAGAACAGAGAACACATACGAGATTCCCCGACGGGTCGACTCACTGACACGCGTTCATTCATGACCTCTCTGTCGCTTGGTTTAGTGTGGCGGGTGAGAGTGGGAGAGAGGTGGACATAGGACCATCAATGAGCTAGTTTAGTGCGGCGGGTGAGAGTGGGTGAGGTGAATATATGAATACAAACCACCTGGTTTAGTGTGATGAATGAGGGTTGGCGAGACGTGATTGTATATATATCACCAATCAACAAGTTACGGGATCTCGAGATATGAGATAGAGAGATAGAGATAGAGATAGATAGATAGATAGATAGAGAGAGAGAGAAATAATTCCTTGTGAGAAACGTTCAGTTTGATAACTATCATTATGAAGTTGTTTATTCAGATTTTTACGTCATTCATCCTTGAATTATGGTTGACCAGAAACGTAATGCCATTATGTTCTTCTTTACATGTACATTTTCTCTCAGGATGATGCGTATGTACAATATGTAGTTACGAATACACATAGCTCATACAACTGTATATGTGAATATGTCGATATGTTTTTATATTTTTGGTTGTTTGTTTTCCTGAGCTGGTTAATCACACATATTGGACGTTCCATTCTTGTAGGTGTTCATGTTTATGTGCCCCCAACGCTGTAATATTACAATTACTCCCATACTTGGCTTCCCCTCATTCCCTAGGCTGTCCAAGAAAGGTAGCTTGTTCATTGCTCTGCTGACCAGTTCTCTGTATACACGAACCTACGTACAATGAAATGCACGTGCAATTCTTCTCGTGGCGTCCACTCCTTGTGAAGAGAGGAATCGCCGTCTCCCTGTTCCTCCAGCCCTCCGCATCGGCGATCCCCAGCACCCGGGTGGAGTGATCGATTTTCTCCGTCGTTCGTTCGCCAAACTGGGCTTCCATCGTCTTGTTCTCGACGTCGCGTTACCGAGACTCCTCTCCTCTCGTCATTTTTGTTATCATTATTATTTTTATCATTATTATTCATCTACTATTATCATGACCATTATATTACTATTACCTTCATTAACATTATATTTTTTGTCATCGATATTTCCCCCATTATTATAATAGCAATGCTGCCCTAAAATGGAAGACTGCAGTATCTGCAAAAATGTGAAAACGAAAGAAAAGGCAAGTAAGATTTTTTACAAGACCTTACTATTGTTTTATTCCCTATAATAGTATTCGATTCAAACTGGTACTTACTTTTATTCCGAGCATTACGGTATTGAAGTTATTGCAAAATCATCACCAGATTATGGTAATTTGGTAGATACCGCAGATTTTACTCGCTTCATGTGGAAGAATGAAAACAGTACAAAGGAAAAACCGCATTATCTGTAAACCACATCCTATTTAAACATGATTTAAGGCAGTTTCGAAGTCATAATGTAATGTGATTTTGTTGGGACAGTTTCAGTGTCATGCTTAATGAAGGTCAATGTCTTAACAAATTCATCCCGAATGGGTGTCGGTTCTTTGGCATCCGAGGACAAGGCTTTTCAGCATTGTCCACCTTCTTGTCAGCCAGCATTCCTCTCGCCCCTTCCCTGAGTGGACCTGGCATTTCCAGTCTGGTGATTCTTCGGGAATTGGATGTCACTGAAGTCGTCTTCATGACTGGCTTTCACATGGAGCATGTGGGATCCCCTTCGACACTGGACGAGTCATGTTCCGCAGCATGGTGTTCACATCAAGGTTTCGAAGCTGATGTTGATTGGCCACTTTTGAGTCCTTTTTCGTTGGTTTCCCACCTTCCCCCATTTGATTTCAGTGCAGCGTCACCGAAATCCGGAAAATCATACGCATTTCATCTCAGATTCCACTCCATGGTGGAACGAATCTGCCGATATAAACGTGTGGTTATTTCGAAGTGTTTAAATGTAATGTCTTCAGCCATTAGGAAATCACTGTTTAACAAGAGGAGCAAAGGTCTCATGGTGTGCGGCGATTTGTTTAGTAAAGATGACTATTTCGTTTACAGGCATCCGTGACAGCAGATCAGCACTGCGAACAGAGATTCCCTCGGGCCATTCCTTTTCAGCGACCTCGACGCTCCCGTGCGGCTGTGCATCTCTGCTTGAGTCGCAGCTGACTTTGGCGTTGGTGGCAGGCATCTTGAGGGCCGTTGTCAGAATGTACGTCCGTCAGATGCTGGTCATGCATCAGGCACTTCTCACATTCCTCCTCTCCGAGTTTAGCGAAATTGATGTTTTTCTCATTCACAACTCTGCAGTAGGCCTTGTTCGTAATAGTTTTTTACCGGATTGTGACACGTAATCCTTATGCACGAAGAGAAACGAAATGTCACACTGGAGATGCCTTCAGTAATGGCGGATGCAGGGTTCGAAAGACCCCGTGTTCTTCTTGTGTGTCTCTGTCTTGTATGTCGTCTGCCCTTGGCTCCTGAAATGGATGC
>NW_020868482.1:55599-58099 GCF_003789085.1 Penaeus vannamei | reverse complement strand
TTACGGCGGCGATCAGGATCGCTCCGGAGCAGGGGGTGCTAAAAATATCCGGGTAAAGACAGCCGCCCCCACGTTGATGAACCTTTGCACATACAATATAAGGACCATGAGAACTGAATCCGACTTACTAGCTTTACTAGAGGAACTCTCTTCCATTAAATGGGATGTTGTAGGACTCTGCGAAGTTAGAAGACTAGGTGAAGAGCAGAAGTTATTAAATGAGGGACACGTGCTCTATTGGAGAGGAAAACCTCTGGGTAGCAAACAGGAATTAGGGGTAGGATTCTTAATACACAAACGCTTAAAAAAGAACATTGTAGAATTCTATAGTGTCAGCGAAAGAGTGGCTTCTGTAACAATAAAACTAAACACTAGGTACAACCTAAAAATTATTCAAGTCTATGCTCCAACCTGCAGCCACAGTGATGAAGAAATAGAGAGCTTCTATGAAGATGTTCACTTAGCCAGCGAGAGAACAAAAACCCATTTCACAATAATTATGGGGGGTTTTTAATGCCAAAATAGGTAAAAAGACAGAGGGCGAAACCGCAGTAGGGAACCATGGAATAGGCACTAGGAACGAGAGGGGACAAATGCTAGTCGAATTTGTGGAGGCTCGATCACTCAGTATCATGAATACATTCTTCGAAAAAAGACTAGAACGGAAGTGGACATGGAAGTCGCCTTCTGACGTCAAAAACGAAATTGACTTCATAATTTCAAATAGGCGCGATATAATAAAAAATGTAGAGGTTATAAATAAAGTAAATGTAGGCAGCGACCATAGAATGGTGAGAGGCGAAATTAAAATACATCTCAGAAGGGAAAGGAACAAACTAATGAGTAAACCACAGCCAAACTTGGCTAACTTGAGGACCAGAGCAACAGAATTTAGCCTAAACATCCAAAACAGATATTCACTCCTCCGCGACGAAGATCTCAACATCGACCAAATCAATAAACAGTTCAATGACATAATAAAAGAAGCTGCACTTGAAGTAGGCGGAAAGAACGACAATCGAAGCTCCAGCAAGCTCTCGGTAGAACTAAACAGCTTATGCAAAAACGTAGAGACATGAAAGTATCGTCAAATAGGGACAAGATAGAATTGGTTGAACTAACAAAGACCATAAATAAAAAGAAGAGGGAAGATGTACGAAAATTCAATACTCAAATAATAAATGAAGCAGTGATTTCAGGTACCAGCATGAAAGCAGCTAAAAGAAGACTAGGAATAGGGAGAAATCAAATGTATGCAATTAAGAAACCAGACGGAGAAGTAACACATAACAAGAATGAAATCATCAAAGTAGTGGAAGACTTTTACAGGGATCTATACAACTCAAACGAACAGCCACAAATAGAAGCAAACGCGGTAACTAGCGACGTACCTAATATCACAAAAGAAGAAATAAAAAGAGCACTTAAAGGCATGAAGAGAGGGAAAACACCAGGCGAAGACGGAATTAGTATAGACCTCATATTAGATGCAGGAGACATCGCAACAGTGAAACTAGCCAATCTTTTTAACAAATGTCTTCTCAGCGGAAAAACTCCGAAAGCCTGGAAAAATGCAACAATTATCTTGTTACACAAAAAAGGCGATAAAAAGGATTTAAAAATTACCGACCCATAAGCCTCCTTTCGGTTACTTACAAACTGTTCACGAAAGTCATTACAGCTCGCATCTCTAACAGTCTGGATTCCAGCCAGCCTAGAGAACAGGCAGGCTTCCGCAGCGGATTCTCAACAACAGATCACATCCACACGCTCACCCAAATAAGAGAAAAGTAAACGAATATAGGAAAACCTGTGTATGGCATTCATCGATTATGAAAAGGCATTTGACTCTGTACAAATACCAGCAGTATTAGGCGCTATTCAACAACAGGGAGTTGAGGAGGTATATTGTAATATATTGGAAGATATATACAAAGATGGAACAGCAACCATCAAACTCCACACAGAAACCGAAAAAATACCAATTAAAAAAGGCGTTAGACAGGGCGACACCATCTCACCAAAGCTGTTTACAGCCTGCCTCGAGGAAATATTCAAGAAACTAGAATGGGAAGGGAAGGGTATCAAAATAGGAGACGAACACCTAAACAACCTAAGATTTGCAGACGACATTGTTCTCCTTAGTGAATCAGCTGATGAACTGCAGCAATTAATAAACGATCTGAATAGAGAAAGCCTAAAAGTCGGACTTAAGATGAACAAGAAAAAGACTAAGGTTATGTTCAACAGCAGAGTCCCACTCAAACAAATACATGTACAAGGCGAAGCACTAGAGGTAGTAGACAGGTATATATACCTAGGACAACTCGTGCAGACAGGCACATCAAGTGAACAGGAAATAAAGCGACGAATCAGTCTAGGCTGGAGTGCCTTCGGCAGGCACAGTAGCACACTAAGAGGTTCCTTGCCATTGTGCTTAAAAAGAAAAGTCTTTAATCAATGCGTCCTCCCAGTTATGACCTATGGGTCAGAAACATGG
>NW_020868482.1:45599-48099 GCF_003789085.1 Penaeus vannamei | reverse complement strand
TTACCACACAAATTGAACCTGATAGCGATGAGGTGGCAAAGGCGCATGAAATTGCTAGAGAAACGACGGAAGCTAGACTGAAAAACTACGTAGCTCAGAATAATGTAGGGCGCCATGATGTAAAACATGAAGGGAGCGGATTTGAGTGTGGTATCAGTGGAAAGCTGCAAAATGGAGAGGATTCGAGGTGCCGGAAGTGGGCTCAAAACCCACTTAGTGGGAAAATTATTAGTAGCCCTGTGAGGAATTATCCTCGAGAATGAGCGCTCCTCGGGAGGAACCGAGAGTGCAGGACTTACTTTGCCTCAAAGTGGTAGAATTGCAAAGGATGTAAAACAATTTACTCTTTCCAGTCATTTACTGAACAAAAATAATACAAAAATGCACTTTAACAATGATTGGAACAGAAGGCCTAAACACACAAATACACAAACCTTTTAGGGGAATCAAAATCACACTTTTAACATTTTGTCAAAAAGAAAGAAAGAAAGAAAAAAAAAAAATATACATACACACACACACACACACACACACACACACACATATGTATATATATATAATGTATATATATATATATATATATATATATATATATATATATGCATGAACTATGCATACTTACATATATCGAGTTTACGTCATTTTAGTTTTTCACACAAACGAATGTAAAAATCTTTCATGTCTTAACATCCGTAAAAAAAAAAAAAAAAAAAAAAAAAAAAAATATATAATAATATATATATATATTATATATATATATTATATATATATATATATATATATATACATATATATATATAATCACCTTTTAGGGGAAGTTAAAATCTTTCGTGCTAAGTAGAATTGGCCTTCGCCACCCCGTAATCCACGGCGACCTCTCTCCTTTCTTTTCACTTACCGGCAATATTCTCTCCACCAACACCTACCTTCACCACGTCAACAATATACATGACTCGAGGGAACCTGCGAACCTACACTACCTTGTAACAAGGTAGGCAGTAATTAATGCCATGACAGGCCTCTAGACAAAATCAAACCTGCTGTTCGCTGGGATATTTTCATGGGCGAATGTATTCGCAATGACGATATGAGTAATGATGAATCGAGCACACAAGTTCAAGCTAGGGCTAATTGATGATAGAGACGTTGAAAGCGAGTGATAGTGACACCAGCGTAACTGAATAAACAGACGTCAAAGATATAGAAAAGCACCAGTGCGCTTTGGTTTAAAGAAAACTGTTCTTGGGGGATGATAAAAGTAATGGCAGAAGAGGGGCTGGAAGCTAGATAGAGGACAGAAGACTGAAGGACAGCAGAGATTCAGGGTCATGGGCCGAATAGGATCAAGACCGGGAAAACATGCTAACTCACTCTAGAGGAGGAACCGACATCAGTGGTCAGAGGACATGTCCAGTTAACGGGAGCATCTATCCTGAATTGGGACAGCGTCCAGAAATTAACGATATGTCCTTCAAGAAATGGTTGGGCTGACCGGAAATCTTTAACGATGGAGAGGACGTATCACATGGAGAAGAAAATACAATACAAAATGCCCCTTGAGTCTGGTATACAATGAGAGGTGGGAGTGCAATGTAATAAGGCCTAAGAAGTAAGTACACAATGAGAGGTGGGAGTGCAATGTAATTAAGAAGTAAGTACACAATGTGGAGTGTCTTTTGTTCTGTTTCCAGTCTTGGACTCCGAAATTCGTTATCTCATCACCCCAACTCGTTGTTGGTCAGGATCTTGGCCTCCTTGCGCTTGTTATAGCCCAGTATATCACTTTCTTTATCCATCTGTCCCCTTTTTGCCTCCGGCAGATTACCATTTATTCTTCTGAAGGCTCTTAAGTTTATCTTCCACTTGGGTCTGTTCCCTGATCCATGTTGCCCACAACGTCAGTCTTTCTATTCCTCTCTGGGCGCTAAGTAATTTCCTCTCTATTGTCTTGGTCCTTGTTCATGTTTCTGACCTATATTACATGAGCGGGAGAGTGCACTGGCTAATGGCTTTTCTTTTTAAACCTAATGGTAAAGCGCTTCTTGATATGTTGTATCTACCGAGGGCGCTCCAGCCTAGTCTAATTCGTAGCTTCACTGGATGTGTTTATCTACATGAGTTGCCCTACATATGTATATATTCGTCTAACCTTTGTCTTTTTCCTGTTCATGTGGTCCTACTTTCAGACTCTCTATTTAGATCGTTTGATAATTGTTGCAGCTCATTTGCCGACTCGTCAAAGAGAACAATATAGTCTCAAATCTTGTATTATTTATTCATCCCCTATTTTGATACCCTCTCCGTTCCATTCTTGTTTCTTAAAAATTTCCCCAAAACATGCTGTAAACTGTTTGGGTAATATTTTTTAACTAGTATTTCATGGTTTCTTTACGCAACGATGATTGCTGTCCCATTATAATAATATTGTCTGCTCCTGGGCCGGTATGCACAAAAGTTCTCAGATAATTCTGAGACTAAAATTGGAGACAGTCTCAAAAGT
>NW_020868482.1:33099-35599 GCF_003789085.1 Penaeus vannamei | reverse complement strand
AAAAACATAATGATGTTGTCCCCTGCAACAAGGGGTTTGTCCATGCAGAGCCATGCTACAATCCAGTAAATGAGTAAGGTTTTATAGAGTAATTTTGTTACGTGCTTACATCGCCGAATGATGCACGTATCAGGGAAAGGGTTAATAATCACAAAATCCTTTTTTTATTATTAACTCTAAACTTACTAACAGCAAAGTTTTGTATGAAGGCAGGTAAAGCCCTTCAATAATGTCATACAGTGGCATGAGTCTGTCATACTTTCAAGTAGGATATAAGCCTTTTCGAGCTCAAAGAAGACTGGAACTATATGACGTAGCTGTGCAAAGGAATTTTGATCAGCAATCTCTGCTCTCACTAGGGCGTCTGTAGTCAATCTTAGTTTCCTAAATCTACATCGATATTGGGTCAGAAGTTTTCTCTTCTAGTGGCCATGTCAACCTGAAGTTTACGATTTTTTCCATCAGTAACAGATGCAGCTGGTGAGAGAAATTGTTCTGGAATCCCCTAGTATGAAAGCATCCTTGCCAAATTTGGGGATAGGAATGATTATAGCTTCCTACCATGTGGGTTACAATATGTACTCCCTAAAGGTCCTACTGAATAGGCCCAACAACTCCTTTTGGGAGCTCCCTGGTGAGATATCATTTGGTATGGAATACTGTCACTTCCTGGGGCAGTCTTACAGCAGAGTTGTATGGAAGTTCTACTGCAGTCCCACTGAAGAATGACAATGGGCATCATTCTTGTTCATCCCAAAGGGTGGAGAATCGGGTAGTGTAAGATGCTTCAGAAGAAGCTGGACAGATTTTGAGGAAACTCTTTCCACAAAAGCTTCCTTTAGCACTTGCATGGCCTTGGTTCAGATCGTTTTGTAATGGACCAAAGTCACTTTAATGGGGCGTTGTTTCAGCTGCTTTATAGCAGCTGTTTTCTTCTTTTCTGGGAGGTACGGGAAGTCGACGGTACTCTCCTCTAATTTTGTGAATGGATGCTTTTTCTGCAAGGTGAATTCGTTATGTAAAGTGATGTAGAGCATCTTGAACACACTGGAAACCATTCAGTTTCAACTATCAGGCTACCATCTCGCTGTGGGGTGATCCAGGGATCACATTGACATATCTCAACTCTCTAGTGCCATCAGTGGTCTCAACCTCAAGGTATTTATTTTATAAAATACTTTCATGTTTACCAGGTCAAATTTCTTTGATGGATTGAGAAAGACTTTGCTTCTTAGTTGATCTGGGAACCTTAGAAGAATTCTGATTTGAGAAGGATTGTCCAAAGGATTGTGTAGGTTGTCAGGAAGATGGCTAGTTCTTTTAAACTTTGTTGAAATCATACAAATTAGAATTCTTCATCTTCTAACCCCCAGTGAGGAAATATATGCAGTCACCACTCCTGCTGATGGCAGTTGCAGAACCTATGCAATGCCGACTTGGCGGTCTTGCCGGTCCCCACTTGACCTTAGCCTGGTCAGTTGGCTTGACCAGGCTATGACCAAGCCACCCATCAAACCAGAATGGAGGACTAAAACGGTGTGACTAGCAGTAGGGAGCAGCGTGCATTACCACTCAACCTTCAGGACTCCCGTCCCCTATCATTATGGAACGCCATGCACGGCAGTCACACGTGTGAGAGATCTCCCTGGTACAAGATGGAATGAACCAGGGGTAGGTGCACCATCCCATCTTATAGGCATTGATTCACCTGGGAGACATTTTATCTCATCCCATACTTGTGACCTCTGCAGTACGGTTAACCCTCTGGGCCGGCTTACCAAGTCATTGGGACCTCAAGCCCACCCCGCCGTGGCAAAGCGTTAAGAAGCTTTCCCATGGACACGCATGGTTCTTGACCACGATACAACCAAATTTGTTAGAATGGATTGATATTGCAGACTAGAACAAGGAAACACAATGTTTTGAAAAATCTCCATAAGTAACTCTACATGTTTTGATCTTAGTTCATGGACTTAAATATTGGGGATCCCAATATCAGAAAAGCAGTGTATATTGTGAAGATACAAATATGTAAATATTACCAACATATCAGCTATGTCATAAGAATATAAAGTTCTATATTAGTCTACATCATTAGGGTAACACAACCTATACTGAGAGGACCTTTAGATTAAGTATCGTTGTACATTTTCCCTGTATTCAATGCATATTTGTCATGTATCCAGTAACCGCCAGTAATGTCTTCCCTTTCAATTGCTACACAATATGTGCTATATCTCTTCATCTCTTTTTCATCATTAATTTGTCAATGTCTCTAGCTCAATAGAATGGTTTGCAGTTCTGCTTGCAATATTTATTTTTCCACTTTTCATTCTTCTGTATTTATGATAGTCTTGTGTACACAATTTATTAAACACAGCGAGAATAGTCAAAATCAAACTTGTCATGGAAATGCACCGAATAATTTATGTTGGCTTAGTATGTAGATATTATTTATGCTTTACTCTTGATTATGATATGTATTTTTATATTCTTCTTA
>NW_020868482.1:23099-28099 GCF_003789085.1 Penaeus vannamei | reverse complement strand
GAACTCTGGGGACCTCATCAGACGTCTTCAGAGTTTTGTTTATATATATATATATATATATATATATATATATATATATATATATATATATATATAATAATAATAATAATAATAATAATAATAATAATAAAATAAGATGGCTAGTTTTGATGTTAAATCCCTTTTTACGAATGTACCCACAGATGGAGCAATCCGGGCAGTCGAGAGGGTAACAGGTTCCATGGCAGATGACGAACTTCCGCTGCCTAAGCACCACTTCATAAGCCTCGTGAAGTTGTGTGTGGACTTCGGATTCTTCGAGTTCGCAGGGGAAGAGTACCAGCAAATCAGCGGTCTTGCCATGGGCTCCCCTCTGAGCGCGGTCCTGGCCTGCCTCTTCATGGAGACATTAGAAAGGGACCACTACAAGGATATAATCGGCGGGCATTCGACGTGGCTCCGTTACGTAGATGATGTCCTCGTCATCGTCCCCAGAAGGTCGTGTTTACACCGTATGCTGACGCGACTAAACTCCGAGAAAATCCAGTTCACCGTGGAGGAGGAAGTGGATCAGAAGTTACCTTTCCTGGACACTCTGATTCATCGGGATGATGACCGCCTACGTTTCTCTGTATATAGAAAGCCTACGAATAAAGACGATTATATCCATTATTACTCCGCCCACAGCAGCAAAACAAAATCTGGGGTTGTAATTGGCTTCTTTCTCCGGGCACTGAGGATCTGCAGCCCTGATTTTCTTGAGACTGAGGTTACATATGTAATTAATTCTTTTATGCAACATAAGTACCTAAAAGGTCTCCTGCTAAACCTCAGAAAGAAAGCGGAGAACATACTTGCAAGATCAACCCCAGTGACATCCTCTGACTTCCTCATACTGCCTCCATGTAACGTTTCCCAGGCGATCAGCAAATACTTTGGAAAAACAGTAAAAATCGCCAGCACATCCGGGGAAAAGATACACGATATGATACGAGACAGGAAGCAGTTGAAAAGCAACCCCAACAGTGCAGTATATCGCATACCCTGCAGCGGTTGCGATAAGGCTTATTTTGGTGAAACAGGACGAGGCTTCAACACCAGGATCATCGAACATCGAGCCGACGTCCGTCACCACAGGACTTCCAATGCCATGGTAGTTCATGTAGATGAAGCTGGACATCTACCGAACTGGAAGGAAGCCGAAGTAATCCATGAAGGATTGAGTAAACAGAAAAAGGAAGGTCATGGAAGCTGCATACATCGCGACAGAAAAGAATATGAATACCGCATCAGGCAGGTTTAAAGTATCCAAGGTCGCAGCTGCAATTATGCGCATAACGAGTGCGAGGTCACAGTCGTCAGGTGATTTACCAGCTCCCATGTAGTATATATATGCTATGTTTTTTTTTCTCTTATGTATCAGTGGTGTACACACCTTACAGGACCTCTCTCCTGTGGTATGCAGAGAGAGATCACCCAATTGGCGAGGCATTATTGTCTCTCACTTGGCGTGATTCTCCAGCTAAAGCTCCAGGCTTGATTACGATATTATTTGACAACAAACTACACAGAGAGCTCCGCCAATTTCTCGTGGTTCGCCGCGACAATTGGCCAGGCCTTCTCTTGTTGTAAGTGCCCCACTACCGCTCCCTTGGAGAGCGAGGTTTCAAACCAGGTCTGGACCCTCTGGTCCTGGACATAGTTTGTGGCTACGCACCAAGGGCGTCTTTTCGGTGTCTTACTCTTGCCCTCTCTTTCTGATTTCCTGGTGCAGCCTGGGCCTGCGGGAAACGTTGATTTCCAACATTCGCCTGGGCTGCGGTGACTGGGGCCCGGCCAGGGAGCCAGAGCGCCACAAAAATCAAGTCGCCCACCCAGGGGGATCTCCTGTCCTGGTCTAAGGGTCGAGTGTAGGGATCAGAGCTTTTGTGAGGCCCTTCTTCAGACCTCACCCAGAGAGGAGGTATAAAGACCGAAAGGGGAATCATTTTCCAACTCTCTAATGACCACAAATGAATCCGACCAGGCAAGGAAAGGCTGCAGGAAAGAAAACCCAAAAAAAAACCGAGCAAGGACAAGACAGAAACACCAACCACACAAGTCTGTCCTTGCACACCACTTGAGGGAAGCCTGAACTCCCCTCAGAACTCTCAGTCAAGAAGGGGCTCCAGCTGTACCAGCCAAAACAGCTGCCCCACTCCAAAAGGCCTAAACCCTGCAAAGGAGGCGTGAAGCGACGACGAAGGGTGGAGACTGACTCTGATGAAGAGGCAGAACACACCCCAAGTCGACTAACGCGGTTTAAGGTACCAAAAAAACCTGAAGACTTCAACAATGCATACCAGCTGGTAAGGGCATTGGAGAAGGAAAGAAATGTGAGATTATCAATCCGAATCTCCAGAGATGAGGGCATAATCATTGCCCCCAAAGACAAAGCCACCATGAACTTCCTGCAGGAAATCAAGGTGCTTAAAGATGGGAGGAAGGTGTGTATCTCACCACTGACCTCCCAAGAGAAAAAATCCAAGATGGTGCTACTTGGCTTTCCACTAGGGTTCGACGTGGAGGTGATCACGTCTCTACCACAAGTGGTGGAGGCTTCCCGCATGACCAAAGGGAAGTCTCCAACCAGGCAAGTCCTGTGTTCCCAAGGAGCCCAATCACCACCCCCTTGATCTGGGTAACTGGGGCTCATACAAGCTCAGGACATATGTGCCAGAGCCCTTGAGGTGCTTTACGTGCCAGAAATTTGGGCTTCACCAGGCCAACTTCAAGGCCAAAGCCAAATGTGGTGTATGCAGTGAGGCATATGAAACAGAAGTGTGTATCAAGGCATACAAAGATGGCCAGAAGGACACAACAGCCAAGTGTCCAAACTGTGCCAAAAAACATCATGCCTGGAGTCTGGCTTGCTCTGTCAGGAAACAGGCAGTGATTAAAAAGCAGGAGCTAGCCAAAAAACGTCCTGACTTTGTCCCTGCGCCCCCAGGTACCTATGTCTGGGGCCAAAACAAAAAACAAAATAAAAAGGAGAAGACTCCCCGACCTCCTAAGAGGAAGGAGTCGCCCCCACAGAGAAAATTGGATACCTCTAACAGAGAGGAATTCCCCAAGCTTGCTAGTGGCAAAACCACAAAAAAGAACCAAAGGGAAAAAGGTTCAAAGTCCACAGCAATGGTCCCCCCAGTAGATGATAATCTTTTCTTTGACGAGAAAGATATGACTCTCCTGTTGAGTGCTGTAGTTTCTGCAGTAGCAACAGCCTTGGGGAGGACCAGTGAGGAGGCGGAGAAAGCAGTGCAGGTCGCCATGACGGCTATGACCCAAACTGTGGCGGCTCTGAAGGGAAGGAAGCTAGAAGCCTCCAAACCGATAACGAGCAGCGCTCCCCCCCCAAATCCTCGGATGGCAGGCTAGCTTCAAAAGAAACAGCACATAAAACCCCAGCTAGTCTGTCAGGACAGGCTGAAACTGTGCAGCAGGCCGAGTCTGTACAGCCAAAGTCTCGTCCTCCGACCCAAGATGACACTTCCAACCTAGGCCCTACACCCCCTGGTAAGGCCTTAACCGGAGTGTCTGACGTAGAGGAAGTTGTACAATCCTCAATCAATGAGGATCTGTATTCATCTGATGCCACCAGCACTGGGGCATCAGAAGATGAAGCAAGTGACTCTGAGTAACCATCATGGCACACAATCTAAGCATACTGCAGTGGAATATCTGTAGCTATAAAAGCAAGAACTCATTTCTCCAGTCCATTGTGCGAGCAAGGAGCATTGACGTCGTCATGCTCCAGGAGACACTAACAATGGGATCCGTGTGCTTCTCAGGATATCATGCCTTCACCACTCCAAACCTGGATGGTGCTAGAGGCCTGATGACCCTGGTAAAAGAAGCTATCCCTTGCTCCTTAATAGCCAATCCGCCGCACTGTGGAGATGGTGTTGAATCTCTTGCTGTTGAGATTCAGCTACCTGGGGGCTCTATAAAAATATACAATATTTATAGCAAACCACTGTGTGAGAGCTTAGATCTAAACCAGGTCTGTGCTACTGCAGCACAAGACCGAGTGATCATAGGGGGAGACTTCAATGCACACATGGCCATGCTGAATCCCCGCAAAAGGCCGAACGCGGCAGGCATTCACATAGCAGAAGTGCTTGAGACATTCCCTGAGATCGCTCTTCTCAACACCAAAGAACCAACGCATGTGAAGGGAGGGGTCCTAGACCTCACCTTTGCCACTGCAACAATGGTGAAGAGAATTCGATGGTGTGTTGATGATACAGTTACTAGTGATCACTACGGCATAGTCACCACACTAATGGATGCAGGTCCAGCCCAAAGACCACATCACATTCCTAAATGGAAAACTGACAAGGCCAACTGGTTTGCCTTCCAAGAAGGCTTGGGTCGATGTCTGAAAGACAATGAACCCAATAACAATAATGAAGATGTGGATGTGCTAGAGGCAAGGCTAATCCAGGCCATAAACCAGGCAGCCTCACAAACCATTCCCAAAACTCGTCCATGGTCCAGAACTCACAAAGACGCCTGGTACTATAATGACGAGATCAAAGAGGTCAACCACAGGGTTAATATGTGTAGAAAAAACTTCCGACGGCAAAGATCTCCCGACAATCTGGCCCTGCTGAGGGAAGCTGTTGTGGATGCCAAGGAAACTGCCAACATAGTAAGGCAGGAAAAATGGCTGGAATGGTGCCAGTCTTTTGGGTACCAGAGCCTTACAGAGTTGTGGAAACGGCTCAGCCAGCAAATGCACTCATGCCCAATCTTAACAGATCAGTAACTTCTGAGAACCAGCACCAACAATCTGCCTCCAATGATGAGAGAAAAACAACAAAACTTAAATCCAGAAAGACTTGCTCTCATAAGAGACAAGGCACTCGAAGCTGATGAAGCAGATGCCTTGTTCTCTCTTAGGGAACTAAGAAAATCATACAAATCCAGTTCTGGGTCAGCACCGGGATCTGATGGGATCTCTCACCCCATCATTTCGC
>NW_020868481.1:742015-764515 GCF_003789085.1 Penaeus vannamei | reverse complement strand
GCGAGCAATTCCACCTGAGAATCATTCATACATAAACATAATCGCCCACTTCTCATCCACAGGGCTATTTTAATGATAGTTCAATGAAAATGTAACTATTAAAATCATTAGTCCCCACCTTTTTGAAATTTGAAGACCATAATTAATATAAAACCCCATGTGCTTTTCCCCAAAAATAGAATCGCAACTTTTGTGATATCAAAATCACGTCATGACAGCTTCTCGAGGTGCTACTGATCCAGTCACCACCGCTCGTCCGGCGACGTTCGCTGTCTCACTGGGCGTGCGATCTCACCCTCAATCGCTGGACGACCCTCGTCCCTACGCGAAGGACGATCTTCACCCCGCTTGCATTCCGGGTTGCTTTCTCGGTCAAAGGCGATTGCTATAATTCAATTCAGTTTAATGTGATTTGCTGAGGCTGTCTTCGCCGGAGTTGTCTCAGCTGATTCATTATCACTGAATGCTTACCGTGCTGGCGTTCTTGGTTTGTCCACAATCGGCTGGCAGGCTGATGCTACTTGCTCTCGCAGAAAACTCAAACACCAGCCTTTCTCTGATTAAAGGTCGTGTTGAGTATGCCTGTGGACAGAGGTTGGTGGCATGTCTGACACGTTGCCATAGCTATATAAGGGTGGTCTGGTGACCAAAGGACACACCATTCCAGACACTTTTCCTGCCTGTCTGTATTCGGTAAGTTTTCCTGTGGCTCACCTTTAACTCGGCGTTATTAGTTTCAGGCATCTTTGTGACTCCTGGCCAAAGGCCGAGCTTTACGAATATTTAAAGCAGCCTAATTTATAGCACTGACTAGTCGGACCTCAAGCACATTTTCACGCTGTAGGTGGTGATACTCGTCACAGTTTCATCGACGCACCATCAGATTCCATCAGAGCTGCAGTGGCAAAGGTGAGACTTAATTAAGACCCCACTACTGACATGCGTTAGCTCATGGCTAATAAGAATTGCCATCTCGGGGCATAAATCAAGCACTTCGGCTATGTGATAGCCTGTCACGTCTCCTACACGGAAGAAAGAGACAGAATGGGGTGGTGAGCACTAAAGGCTCCCCAGATGATCAGTCCTGTGACATCCTTACTTAGCGAATGCCACGTGTCTTGCCTTATTAGCAAAGAGATCGGAACGATGTGCGGCTGTAATATGAACAAATAGTGATAAGAAATGGAGTGAAAGCAACAGAATGGGGGGGGGGGATAAAGTTTAGAATTTGAAGGAAGCAAGACTTTGCGGCGTTACACTCTTGAGTGCGCACGGCGGTGTATCAGAAAATTCCACATGAAACACCTTCATTAACATGTGAATGACGACACACATTTTAATGATCTTTACTGAAGATTTCTAAAGAATTAACTGAAGGTATCTTTTCAAATGAGTGGATTAATTCTATAACCTGTGGTGGATCGATCTGACTTTTTTCTGGGCAGTCTAAGGGAAGGGAGAGGCCCTCCCTCCCCTAAATCTGCACGTTACTTGAAATCGGGCCGCAAAATAATAATAATAAAATAATAATTGCAAGGGACGACATCGAAGGCACTGTAACACTATAACTATCCTGATGAGTTCGATGGTACGCGTTACCACCTGTCGTCCAGTTGGCCACGTCATTCACAGACCCGATAGCAGATGTGCCCCCAACCCCCGTTACCGAATTTCTGAATCCGCCAGTAATCTGCCCACACAGGCATGCCAACCTGTCCATTCCGCTCGTCAACGTGCATGCGAGAATCACCGAGTAGGTAAAATACTGCTTTTATTTTGTAACTTCATGTTGCCATTTAAAGAATATTTAAAAGATATTTTTGTTATGAAATGCACATGAAAATTGTACAAGATTAAACTGAAAGGCTTAACGATTATTCTCAGGCGCAAGAGTCAATAAAACAATACAATTGACAGAATTGATAAATGGGGATGCATAATCGTTTGAGTTTCTTTATGTGACTTACATTTCTCTGTTAATTCATAAGAGACGGTTTATGATTAACCTTCAATAAAAACAATAATTTACAAGAATAACAAATATATTAAATGTGCGTTTGAGATTTATCAAAAGGCAGGTAGATAAATAATTACTGTCGAATTAGTCATAGTCAGGGAAATAAAGTCGACTTTGTATACATTTTGATAGGCCTCAAGTGGTCCTTCGAATTAAGCTCCACAAATACTGCAATTATACTGTTTCTTTTTGTCTTCCATATAGATGATGGTCATGACATATGATAATGACAATGACTATTATAATAATGATAAAAATGATAGTAATAATGCTCCGTCTACTACAAAACATTATTATTATTATTACTAATATTGTTATCATTATACGTATAGTTATCAAAATAAAGAGTAAGATTTTTTTTCTAAAACCAGTTTGCATTTTGACCCATTAGGTATTAAGGTAGCCTATCTACCAACGAAATATAGCAGGATCAACGTAATTAATTAATGAGTAAACGTTATATGAATGTACTATTTTTATTATCATCTGTCGTTGTCACTGACATTGCTATTACTGCTGTTATGCATACATTATTATTATCATTATCATTATGGTATTATCAGTTACCATTGCAATAAATATTACCACTATGTGGCTAATACCGCCCCAGTCTGACTTATACCATCATTTATCACATTTAGCATCACTTATGCTCCTTTCATCTGTCCTAACATGCTAATTTCGGAAATTGTTTGAATATGTTTGGTAGCGCGCAGAGCTCTTATCATATTCATAAACAAGCAGGCAAAGGTGGGCAGTATCGCGAGACATATCGATCGGTACTTTTGTATTAGTATCGGTATCGCTTTAAGCCCCTTAAGGGTCACACTAGTCTTCTCTGTCCTTGGATCTCTAGACAGTCTCGCCAGAGTCAGGTCAGCTGACCTATCAAAAGCTGTAGCTGGCAAGACCTCGACGAGGCTGTCCACGGGTCCCGTGGCGGATAAAACTCCTCTGACCCTAGCTTTAAGTCTATTCTATCACCCACTGGGCGTGGTGGCATTATTGTCACCCACTTGGCGTGATCCTGCTGAACAAAGTCACTTGACTTTGATCTCTCTCGAGATTATTTGACAACAAACTACACAGAGAGCTCCGCCAATTTATTGTGGTTCCCCGCGACAATTGGCCAGGCTTTCTCTGGTAGTAAGTGCCCCCTTACCGCTCCCTTGGAGAGCGAGGTAGCAAACCTGGGCTGGACCCCCCGGTCCTGGACATAGTTTGTGACTTCGCACCAAGGGCGACTTTTCGGTGCCTGACTATCGCCCTCTCTTTCCCATTTCCTGGTGCAGCCTGGGCCTGCGGGAAACTCTGGTTTCCAACATTCCCCTGGGCTGCGGTGACGTGATCACACCTCCCTTGTAACAGGATTGAGGTGCAGAGCATTCACCACACCAAAGCTCCAAGTCCAGCCCACCCAGGGGGATCTCCTGTCGGAATTCCGAGGCCCTCAGCTCCTGAGAGTAGGAATAGGGATAGACCCCCAAAAGGGGACTTGACAGACCTACCCTCTCTCAAATGACCAAAGCATGAATCAGACTATGGCAGTCACCCTGAAGCCTTTCAAGGCTACAGGGGGACAAAAGAAAGGCAAAATCAAGGCCGATCGTGTTCAGCCTGCAGAAATGAGCAAGGACATGACAGAAAAATCACCACCAACAAAGTCTGTCCATGCACCTCAGACCGAGAGAAATCTGAACTCCCCTCAGAATTCTCAAAGTCAAGAAGGGGCTCAAGCTGAACCAGCCAAACCAGCTGCCCCCACTACTAAAGGCCTTGAACCCTGCAAAGGGGAGGCGCGAAGCGACGAAGGGTGGAGACTGACTCTGAAGAGGAGTCTGAACCCACCCCAAATCGACTAACGCATTTTAAGGTACCAAAAAAGCCTGAAGACTTCGACAATGCCTACCAACTGGTTAGGGCATTGGAAAAGGAAAGGCAGGTCAGACTCTCAATTCGAATCGCTAGAGATGAGGGCATGATTATTATCCTCAAAGATAAAGCCACCCTGAACTTCCTGCAGGAAATCAAGGTACTAAAAGATGGGAGAAAAGTGTGTATCTCGCCACTGACCTCCCAAGAGAAAAGGACCAAGATGGTACTACTTGGTTACCCACTAGGGTTTGACGTGGAGGTGATCACGTCTCTCCCACAAGTGGTGGAGGCTTCCCGCATGACCAAAGGGAAGTCTCCAACTAGGCAAGTCCTGGCCACCCTCAAGGAAGCCCCAATCACCACCCTTGATCTGGGTAACTGGGGCTTGTAGAAGCTCAGGACATATGTGCCAGAGCCCTTGAGGTGCTTTATGTGCCAGAAATTTGGGCATCACCATGCCAACTGCAAGGCCAAAGCCATATGTGTATACAGCAAGGCACATAAAACAGTAGTGTGCATCAAGGCACACAAAGATGGCCATAAGGATACAACAGCCAAGTGTCCAAACTATGCCAAGAAGTATCATGCCTGGAGCCTAGCTTGCTCTGCCAGGAAACAGGCAGTCATTAAAAAGCAGGAGCAAGCCAAAAAGCGTCCTTTGCCCCAGCGCCCCCAGGCACCTATGTCTGGGGACAAAATAAAAGGAAAAGGACTCCCCGACCTCCTAAGAGGAAGGAGAGACCCCCCCACCCCCAGCCAAAGCCGGATACCTCCAACAGAGAGGAATTCCCCAGGCTTGCTAGTGGCAAGAAAATGAAAAAGAACCCAAGGGAAAAAGGTTCAAAGGCCACAGCAAAGGACCCCCCAGTAGACGATAATCTCTTCTTTGACGAGAAGGATATGACTCTCCTGTTGAGTGCTGTAGTTTCTGCAGTAGCAATAGCCTTGGGGAGGACCAGTGAGGAGGCGGAGAAGGCAGTCCAGGTCGCCATGACGGCTAGGACCCAAATTGTTGCAGCTCTGAAGGGAAGCCTCCACACCGAAAAAGAGCAGCACTCCCCTCCCTAAATCCTCGAATGGCAGGCTAGCTTTGGGAGAAGCATCACGTGAAACCCCAGCTAGTCTGTCAGGACAGACTGAAACTGTGCAGCAGAAGCCCCCACTGCAGGCCGAGTCTGTACAGCCAAAGTCTGATCCCCTGACTCGAGGTGGCACTTCCAACCTAGGCTCTACACCCCTCGGTAGACCCTTAACCGGAGTGTCTCACTTAGAGGAAGTTGTACAATCCTCAATCAACGAGGATCTATATTTATCAGATGCCACCAGCACTGGGGCATCTGAAGCTGAAGCAAGTGACTCTGAGTAACCATCATGGCACACAATCTAAGCATTCTGCAGTGGAATATCTGCAACTATAAAAGCAAGAACTTTCTCCAGTCAATAGTGCGAGCAAGGAGCATTGACGTCGTCATGCTCCAGGAGACACTAACTATGGGATCTATGCGCTTCTCAGGCTATCATGTCTTCACCACTCCAAACCTGGATGGTGCTAGAGGCCTGATGACCCTGGTAAAAGAAGCAATCCCGTGCTCCTTAATAGCTAATCCGCCACACTGTGGAGATGGCGTTGAATCTCTTGTTTTTGAGATTCAGCTGCCTGGGGATCCTTTATAAATATATAATGTTATAGCAAACCACTGTGTGAGAGCTTAGATTTAAACCAGGTCTGTGCTACTGCAGCACAAGACCGAGTGATCATAGGGGGAGACTTCAATGCACACATATCCATGCTGAATCCCCGCAAAAGGCCGAACGCGGCAGGCATTCATATAGCAGAAGTGCTTGACACGTTCCCTGAGATCGCTCTTTTTAACACCAAAGAACCAATGCACGTGAGGGGAGGGGTCCTAGACCTTACCTTTGCCAAAGCAACAATGGTGGAGAGAATTCGGTGGTGTGTCGATGATACGGTTACTAGTGATCACTACGGCATAGTCACCATCCAAATGGATGCAGATCCAGCCCAAAGACCACATCACATTCCCAAATGGAGAACAGACAAGGCCAACTGGTTTGCCTTCCAGGAAGGCTTGGCTCGATGTCTGAGAGACACTGAACCCAACAATAATGGAAATGTGGATGTGCTAGAGGCAAGGCTAATCCAGGCCATAAATCAGGCAGCCTCACAAACCATCCCCAAAACTCGCCCATGGTCCAGAACTCACAAAGACGCCTGGTACTATAATGACGAGATCAAAGAGGTCAACCACAGGGTTAATATGTGCAGGAAAAATTTCCGACGGCAAAGAACTCCCGACAATTTGGCCCTGTTGAGGGAAGTTGTTGCGGATGCCAAGGAAACTGCCAAAAGAGTAAGGCAGGAAAATTGTCTGGAATGGTGCCAGACCTTTGGAAACCAGACCAGCCTTACAGAGTTGTGGAAACGGGTCAGGCAAGCTCTGGATCAGCACAGGGATCTGATTGGATCTCCCACCCCATCATTTCGCATTTTGGTCTGGCAGGAAAACTTGCAGGTTATCAACAAATCCTGGCAAACCGCCATGGTGCCCCAGAGCTGGAAACAAGCCACAATAGTTCCCATCCCAAAACCAAAGGAGCCTGGCAAGTACCGTCCCATCTCTCTTCTTAGCTGCCTGGGTAAAACAGCTGAGATGGTACTCAACAGGCTCCGATGGAAGACGGGACCCCCTCATGAACACCTGCACGGGTTCACAAGGGGTAAGAGCACTGCACACAGCATTTCCACACTCTTAAGCACAATCTGCACCTCGCCCGCCGTGGTTGTCTTCCTAGACCTGGAGAAGGCTTTTGAATTGGCAAGCCTGCTTGCATTCAAGAGACTCTAATCAACAAAGGAGTCAAAGGCAGACTCTTGGCCTGGATAGCTAATTATTTTAAAAATAGGTCAGCAAATGTCAGATTTCAAGGCCACCTCTCACAGCACATGCCACTTGAAAATGGAACTCCTCAGGGTGGGGTTCTAGTCCAGCCCTTTAATTCCCTCATGTCCAACATACCTGACATTCACCTGCCAGAGGGATGCAAGATCATCTCTTATGCTGATGACTTGGCAATCATAGCCTCTGGCAATCACTGCCTAACTAGAGGTCAGCGTTGTCTGAACCTGGTGTCTGAAGAGTGTTGTAGGACGGATCTAAAAATATCGGCAGCAAAATCCAAAGCAATGGTTCTGAGAACTAATGTCACAAACAAAAAACTCACTGTGCAGGGTATGGATCTGGAATGGGTTACGGACTACCTATACCTTGGTGTATGGATAGGACACACACTCACTTTCAAAAAGGAGATCCAATACCTGCTTGACAGAACCAAGGAGACTGTCAGTCATGAAAGTCATGACAGGGAGACACATAGGAGCAGGACACAAAGTATTAAGATCATTCTATGTACATCCGTCCTATTATTGACTATGCATCTGTCGCCCTCATTGCTTCCAGCACAACATTAAAAGAAAAACTGGAAACAATACAAAACGAAGCAGCCAGGATCATTCTAGCCCAAGTGGACAAAGGTCATCAACCTCCTCATGGAAGCTGATTTGCCGTCCATGGACACCAGAATTGATCTAATGGCAGCACATTTCCTATCCAAGGTCCTGCAGGCACATAGAAACTCTTATTTAAGACAAAGAGTACTCAGACGCCTACAAGACTACCATTTGTTTGCAGACAACTCTTGGCTAACACATACAGCCAAAGTATTGATACGCTTTCAGCTAAAAGAACCATTGCTTGCGAAGGACATGGACTCCCCTAAAACTGACTACAAAGAACCCCGCGTGGGCAAACGAAATGATCGAATTCTCAATTTTAAATCTTACAATGAGAAAAGATCAATATTCCATGCCTAGTCAAAAGGCACAAGCACAAAGGGTCATTGAACAAATAACTCCGCCGGGTAGTATAACTTACTACACGGACGGATCCGTGGATCCAATAAACCATACTGCAGGCGCCGGCTTTGCAACAAAGGATACCACAGCATCCATTAGGGTCACTGACAATGCCTCAACGCTTCAGGCTGAAACGGTTGCGATCATGGAAGCATTGACACACGCGTCCCTGAGGGGAGGACGTTGTCATTCATACAGATTCAAGAGCAACTATTGACAGCTTACAGCATAGCATGCCCCCAGATAACATCTACCTCTTGACAACAGTACTAACATAGCCCAAAGAATCCTTAGTCAAGGTAGAAGAATCATCATAAACTGGGTCCCAAGCCACATAGGCATACAAGGGAACGAGCTTGCTGATAAACTAGCCGAAAAGGGCAGGGGTATGCCCCCATCCATGATCGTTAAACCCAGCCGAAGGGGACTGAGCCAAGGTACCAAAGCTGCAGCGTGTGCGTCCTCCGGGGAGCACATAGAGAAAACATCACAAAATCGCTCGCTGCCAAGTGGTACTCAGATGCTTCAGGCTAGAGCCACTGGCCCTTCCTCCAAACACAAAAGAGGTACCGAAGTCATACTATTCAGACTAAGAATGTGTACACACACAATTTCTGAGGGAGGGACCACCCACCACAGCCGCCGGGCTGGTAAAAAGGGTCTGCAACATGCTTANTGTGTGTGTGTGTGTGTGTGTGTGTGTGTTGTGTGTGTGTGTGTGTGTGTGTGTGTTGTGTGTGTGTGTGTGCAAGGGGCATTTCATTTCGGATATCCCGTACACCCTACCCGGAGATCCGAAAAAATCTCTGGAACTCCTTAAAAATTCTTAGGTAATCGGGAAATCCTCAAGAAATTTCAAAATCCTAAAATCCCGCAGCATTTTTTTCCAACATCATGGTAAGAGTACCAAAGAAATCGATCAAAAGTGTCAAAAAGTCGATAGAGACCTGGGGCGGTATTTATCAAAATACTGATTATTTTACTGGGCGATACATTCAAATCTAGCCCTACATCACTCCGCTGAGCGAAGTACTTAAGTGGCGTCTATGAAATGTCTGAGTACTTCGCTGAGCCAAGTATTTCCCTCACTTTGGCGGGTCGCTTGAGTGTAGGTTAGATATTTTATTTAACCTACTTTCAAGGAATTCGTAAGTTTCACCGTAAAACAAAACATCTTTCATGTCAATATAAAATAACTACACATTTTTATAGCGCCATATACATGAACAGAAATGAATATATTGCGGTATATATTAACCGATTTGTTTAAAATCCGCGTCCGATTGCATACCGTCGAGTCCCAAATGCTTCGTGTTTCTTTCGAACCTGCCGCCGAAAATTTCGAAAAGGAACAAAAGTTAACTTTAACCCCCAAGCACAAGAGGACTTGTAATTGGACTAAAGATGATGGGTTGAGCCTCTTGGAACTAATAGAGGTGAAGGAGATAATAAAGGACAAACGCAAGGCTTGGGAGTGGATTCACTCCCGCCACAGTGTCACTAGCACTTTCATTTCTGCAGAGATAGCACGTGTAAGATTTGTACGAGGGCTTACTTGACCTCTGATCATGTCGGTCACATAAATTAATCTTTCTCGATCTAATTTGAACCGTTTATTCAACTCGTGATCACGGCGATATTTATCAAAATACTGAGTATCCCTAAGTGTACTTAGCAGACGAAATTTCATGGATGCATCACTCAATTTTCAGTAGTTTACTTAAATCTTATTAAGCAAACTACTCAGCGTCCCTAATTGCACTCAACTGGACTATGTGGTCCACGCAACCAAAGTCTATATAAGTACTTATATAGACCTTGCACGCAATAGCACTGGGAGTAGCACAAAAGCGAGTGAAGCTACGAAGTAGAGATGTGCTGAGCAGTTATAGTGATCACGAGTTGAATGAACGGTTCAGATTAGATCGAGAAGGATTGATTTATGTGACCGACATGATCAGAGGTCAAGTAAGCCCTCGTACAAATCTTACACGTGCTATCTCTGCAGAAATGAAAGTGCTAGTGACACTGCGGCGGGAATGAATCCACTCCCAATCCTTGCGTTTGTCCTTTATTATCTCCTTCACCTCTATTAGTTCCAAGAGGCTCAACCCATCATCTTTAGTCCAATTACAAGTCCTCTTGTGCTTGGGGGTTAAAGTTAAGTTTTGTTCCTTTTCGAAATTTTGGCCAGGTTCGAAAGAAACACGAAGCATTTGGGACTCGACGGTATGCAATCGGACGCGGATTTTAAACAAATCGGTTAATATATACCGCAATATATTCATTTTTTTCATGTATATGGCGCTTTAAAAATGTGTAATTATTTTATACTGACATGAAAATATTTTGTTTTAAGGTCAAAACATAAAATTTGCTTGAAAGTAGGTTAAATGAAATATCTAACCTATACTCAAGCGACCCGCCAAAGTGAGGAAATACTTGGCTCAGCGAAGTACTCAGACCTTTCATAGACGCCACTTAAGTACTTCGCTCAGCGGAGTGATGTAGGGTGAGATTCGAGTGTATCGCTCAGCAAAATACTATCTTGATAAATACCGCGCCCGAGATATCAAAGGTATAGCTTACAACACACTTGTAAGTCCAACGCTTTCGTACTGTAGGGTTTTATAGGACCCCTACACCAAGTGATAGACATACCTATACCTTGAATTCTATTTTGCAATATACTTAATTTGTATCAAACGCAAATATTCCTAGGTGTGGCCGCCATGGTGCTACGGTAACAAGCACAAGCTGGGAAGGAACGGTCGGTGAACCATTGCATTAGTTAGAATCTTACCCAGGGTCTGTTATTAGGAAGGGCATCCACTAACGATCTTCCATCTGCCAAAACCAAAGTCCTTCAAAATAAAGTGTCGCCTAGCCCTGTAGAGAGAGTTCAGGACGCAAAACGTTGGTACGCAAATATGGATGTTAGCCGTTAAGTAAGCAGGCAGGCGCTTTTGCGTCCTTGAACTCTCTCTACAGGGCTAGGCGACACTTTATTTTGAAGGACTTTGGTTTTGGCAGAGGGAGATCGTTAGTGGATGCCCTTCCTAATAACAGACCCTGGGTAGGATTCTTAACTAATGCAATGGTTCACCGACCGTTCCTTCCCAGCTTGTGCTTGTTACCGTATCACCATGGCGGCCACACCTAGGAATATTTGCGTTTGATACAAATTAAGTATATTGGCAAAATAGAATTCAAGGTATTAGGTATGTCTATCACTTGGTGTAGGGTCCTATAAAACCCTACAGTACGAAAGCGTTGGACTTACAAGTGTGTTGTAAGCTATACCTTTGATATCTCGGGCGGTATTTATCAAGATAGTATTTTGCTGAGCGATACACTCAAATCTCACCTATATCACTCCGCTGAGCGAAGTACTTAAGTGGTGTCTATGAAAGTCTGAGTACTTCGCTGAGGCCAAGTATTTCCTTCACTTTGACGGGTCGCTTGAGTGTAGGTTAGATATTTCATTTAACCTACTTTCAAGGAATTTTAGTTTTTACCGTAAAACAAAATATCTTTCATGTCAATATAAAATAACTACACATTTTTATAGCGCCATATACATGAAAAAAATGAATATATTGCGGTATATATTAACCGATTTGTTTAAAATCGCGTCCGATTGCATACCGTCGAGTCCCAAATGCTTCGTGTTTTNGCATGTGTCATAAGTATAAATATCTCGGGGTGAACGTAAATGATGCAGACCTGATCACTTCTCTGAAGAGACTGGGAGAGATGGAAACCGCTGAAAGCCCTTGTCGGAAAGGGACATGGCATAAGTGTTAAGCTCGCTAGACTGTTTAACTTGGCTTGAATAAGGTCAGTTATAGACTACCATGCACTGCACTTATTGCAGTATAAGGACTTAGAAATAAATAGTTTGGAGATAGTACAAAATGAAGCTATGAGGATTATCCTTGGCGCCCCGAGAACAGCAAGGATAGTGAACATAAGATCGGAACTAAACTTATCATCCATTTTTGATAGAATAACATATATTGCACTTAGTTTGGGATCAAAGCTCTGAGAGAACCCTTGGATCTCACATATTTCCAAAAACAGCTACAACATAAAGTCACGCAAGCAAACGAGGCTAATCAGACACACGAGCGCTCTCTGGTACACAAACTCTATATGAACATTACCAAGCTTAACGTCCCCATAAGTAAAATACCAAAAGGTCGATCTATTCCCAATGGAAAAATTCATCACTGATTGTGCACTTTTCATGTCTACCGCAAAAAACAGTATGCCTAACTGCGTGTTGAAACAAATTGTTTTGGCGACGACAAAGGAACACTTGGAATCTATGGGCGATGTGTACGAGTGTTACAAAGCTACAAAGTTGGTTGTGCTTGCGCTGTATACAAAAATGGTTTACTGCAACATCGTTAATATGAGAGTACAAATTGGACCAACACTACTCAAACGGAGTTCGCAGGTATACTCCTTGCAATAGAATACTTAATGTCTCGGGGCCCTGGACTTATTTTGTGATTCTCAAAGCGCTCTTCGGACACTAGGTTACTTCAAAACAAATAGTGATAAGGAAATTGTGAACTGCATTAAGCGTAACGTAACTTATGCAAGAGAGCACAATTACAACATTCAATTTGTATGAACACCATCTCATGTTGGTATACGCAAGGACGACCATGTAACTAATAATTGGCGAAAGAGGGCTTGTAGTAAAGGTATTGTAAATATAGATCTTGGGATGCCTCTTGCTAGGGTTGCACACATATTAAAAAGTTTTCATAATGAAGAACTTATAGATCTGACGAGTTCACAAAGGCCTGAAAGCTGTAGTATAAGGCACTACGATCAGTGTAGAGATTGTAAGCCCTCCTATGGGTGGCACCGAAGTAAGATCAGGCAATGTGACTGGTTATTGCCAGAATACGTTTAGGTTATAGAATGTACTGGCAACTGCAAGTGCAAGAAGTGCAGATGAATCCAGATGAATCCAGATGTAGACTGTGTAACGAGGAAAATAAGCGAACGCTTGAGAATTATATCAGAGTGTCATGTGATACTGCCTTTCAGACTACCAAACATAATCATAGAACACACCACAGAACACTGTTATGTAAACACAAAGGCAAAGGTGGATCAACTTCGTAATATACGCTTGCATGTTGTATGACATATTCCCATTTTACCATGTATAATTACTGTAATCACAGAAATACTGTACTCTGTGGAATGTATGTGAATATATGTAACACTCTGTAATCAGATTGCCCACGCCTGAGCAGTTAGCCTGGGCCCGGATTCACTAACGCACTTACGATGGTAAAATCACTGGTAACTATAGTTACTATGGTAAACAGACCGCGGTGGTATTCATTAACAAACTTGCCATTGGAGTTACCATGGTAAATTTTACCAGTGGTCAGAGCACTAGTAACTTCTGGGAAGACGATGTCATCACGTGTTATCTCGTCAAAAAATCAATATCTATGCAAAGTTTTGGGTTTGTTTTTACACCTGATGTAACTAATATGATGGCAAACAGATATCACAATGCGGACATAGTGAAGAAATGCAAATTTCACATGAAACTAGCAAGAATAGAATCCACACAAATTCTCATAAACTTATAGGCCTACATTATACTAGAATGCATGGAACCGATAAATAAGTGAACTTTAAACAAAAAAATCTCTGACATAATTATTACAAATGCTATAGAAAAAACTACCTTGCTGATATATAAACTGGCAATGATGAAAAATATTTAAATAAAAAGCTGTTTGGACTGTCTCTTTGGTTGGAGTTAACAATAATTTATTAATATAACAGTGTTTGTATTGGTTCATATCTATACAGTAAATATATATCCACCATGATGGATGTAATCAAATAAATATATTTTTTTCTACATGTGCTTAAATAGTGTTTTAGCTCTGACGATTATAGTTCTGTTTATATGTTACGTGATTGGCCGAAGGAACCTAAAAGATTATGTATGGTGCTCGCTGCTTGGTGGAATTGCTTTACTAGAGCCCTCTGTTGGCTACCATTAGAATGAGTCGATTTACGATTGTAACTCAGCCTATCCAAATTACCATTTCTTCTTGAATCCCGCTTTGCCATCCCTGGTAAACGCAATGGTAAATGACCGCTGGTAAATGCGTTACGATCGTATGTTCGTGAATCCGGCCCCTGGTGGTAAATAAACTTTCTTAAAAGTCCCCGTGAAATACGATATACAATACAGGGTGGTGTAAAAATATGTATATAAGGTATGTAAGGTTATATAGATAATTTTCGTGTATCCCATGACCTTTTGTTTCTTTTGTTACTTCCGTTTGTTTCTTTGTTGTTTTTGTTTGTTTGTGTTTTCGGATATTTCTAAATGTTATGAACACATTTTAATGAGATTTTAACCAGAAGTGTGCTTTAACCTAACTTAACGCCGATTACACTTTGGTGGTGATGCTGACCATGGTTCGGATCCAGGACTTTTTTTCTAACTCAAAAAGTTATGAACATTTTTTTTTTTTTTTTTTTTTTTTTTTACCTGAGGTGGTGTCTAAGCCTAACTAATATTTGTGGTGATCCGGAGGTTTGCATTTTCGGAATGTTTTTGCTCATAGATCAAACTATGTATAATGAAAACATAAAGAAAAGAAAATACTCCATATGAACAGCATATCATGCTTATTTATTTGTATGAAAAATTTCTTTATTATCTTTTTTGGACGCTTGCCAGATTTTTAGAATTATTCCGAAAAAAATTAAGGTTGGTCTCACCTTATGTGAAATTTAACAAGCTTTCAGCAAATAATCTCATTTTTATAATTATTTCTAATCATTACGTCACAATTGTCGATTTTCTAAAGGTAATGTGAAAAAAATATATTTCGGTCGACATCGAAAAGAGCCTCTGCCACCTAAAAAAACAGGGGTCGGTCTTTGAAATTTTCATAACTTTTAGAAATATCAGAAAACACAAACAAATGCATTTAACTAATTTTCGGCAAGATGGGCGAAAAACGCCGAAAATTAACGAGTAAAAAATAAAGGCCTTTGGGTTGACTCCCACTGTGATCCATTCTACTTGAGAAACATGCATAAACATAATCGACCACTCTTCTCATCCACAGGCCTATTTTGATGATTGTTCAATGGAAATAATAACCATCAGAATCATTATTTTCCATCCTCTTTAAAAACTGAAAAGACCAGGGCTCGGATTCACTAACTAACGGTAAAATCACTGGTAACTAGAGTTACCATGGTAAACAGACAGCGCGTGCTATTCACTAACAACTTGCCATTGGAGTTACCATGGTAAATTTTACCAGTGGTCAGAGCACTGGTAACTTCTGAGAAGATGATGTTATCACGTGTTATCTCGTCAAAAAATCAATATTTATGCAAAGTTTTGGGTTTGTTCTTACACCTGATGTAACTAATATGATGGCAAACAGATATCACAATGCGGACATAGTGAAGAAATGCAAATTTCACATGAAACTAGCAAAAATAAAATCCACACAAATTCTCATAAACTTATAGGCCTACATTATACTAGAATGCATGAAACCGATAAATTAGTGAACTTAAAAAAAAATCTCTGACATAATTATTACAAATGATATAGAAAAAACTACCTTGCTGATATATAAACTGACAATGATGAAAAGTATATAAATTAAAAGCTGTTTGGAATGTCTCTGGTTTGAGTTAACAATAATATATTAATATAACAGTGTTTGTATTGGTTCCAATCTATACAGTAAATATATATCCAACATGATGGGTATAATCAAATAATTATATTCTTTTTTTCTACATGTGCTTAAATAGTGTTTTAGCTCTGACGATTATTTAAACAATCTCGCTGTGTCTAGTTTTGTTTACATGTTAACGTGATTGGCCGAAGGAACCCAAAGATTATGTATAGCGCTCGCTGATTGGTTGAATTGCTTTACCAGAGCCCTCTGTTGGCTACCATTAGTATGAGTCGATTTACGATTGTAACTCAGCATATCCAAATTACCATTTCCTCGTAAATCCGGCATTGCCATGACTGGTAAACGCAATGGTAAATGACCGCTGGTAAATGCGTTACGATTGTATGTTAATGAATCCGGCCCCAGAATGGTCGGCCATATTCACAAAGCATCGTGACGTTAAAGTGACGTCATCAAAATAAACAGGCACCATGACATCTCCTCGAGTTGCTCCTGATCTAGCCTTTCCCCTAAAATTACCTATCAATATCTTGTGGTTGCCTACAACTGTAACTGTTTTCATACAAATGCTTTGTGACGTCATCTCGTCCTGCTCGCCCCAGCTGTGGAGGGCGAGATGGACGAGATGGACAATTTGTCTAGGACGAGAAATCAATATATTTTTATAATTCATTTATAATTTTAATAATTTATGTAGAATTGCGTCATTAGTTGGCAAATTATGAAATATGCATCTTACATTCCGACCCCAAATATGTTACCTAGGACTTTATATAAATATTACGGAGATAAATGTTAATGATTAATCATAAAAATCTTCCATCTCTATAGATCAGTACAAATTACGCATCTCAGACTCCCTTTCCCTCTGCCATCTCTCTCCCTCCCTCCCCTTCTCTCTCTGTTACATTGAATCTCTTTGGCATCTCTACCTGTCTCTCTTTCTCTTTCTCTGTCTCTCAGCCACCGTCTGTCTGTCTGTCTGTCTGTCTGTCTGTCTCTCTCTCTCTCTCTCTCTCTCTCTCTCTCTCTCTCTCTCTCTCTCTCTCTCTCTCTCTCTTCTCTCTCTCTCTCTCTCGCCCTCCCTCCTCCTCCCCTCCCTGCATGTGTTCTGTAGTGCAGTGGTAGCATTCTCATCTAGCGATCTTGCTGACTTGCATTCAAATCCCACACTGCCAGTAGAGATGGTTACCCTGACCATTCTATTCGCTATTTCTCCTCCCTTTCTTCCTTCCTTCCCTTTCTTTTTCTCTCTGTATGTGTGTTGCAGTGATAGTGTTCTCCTCTAGCAATCTTGCTGACCTGGCATTAAATCCGCTCTTGCCATTGGATGAGGTTACCCTGCCCATGTCCATTCCCTCTCTGCCTTCATTCCCTCGCTCAAATTCCATTCCTCTGCGTGTGTGCGTCGTGTGGTGCAATGGTATGCATTCTCATCTGGTTTCGGATCCTGCTGACGCTGCATTCCAATCCACATTGCCAGTGCATGGTAATCCAGCCATTCCATTCTCTCTCCCATTCTCCGCTCTCTCCCTTCCTCTCTCTCTCTGTTTGTGGTGGAGTGGTAACGTTCTCCTTTACCAATCTTGGCTAACCCTACATTCAGATCCCGTACTACTGGTGTATGTATAACCGGCCATTCATTTCTCTTTCTCTCTCCTTCCTTCCCTCCCTCTGTCTAGCCTCTGGGATAGACTGAGAGTCCCATTGCAAGTCTGTCGGATTTATAAGAAAAGTGGCAGACGATATTAAAAGTGGGAATGCATAACTTTGCTTTGTTAATGATAGCGTTTAATAAGACAAGCTAGTTAAAATACAAATAATTAATAAGATACATTTCTTCGCAGGGTTCTGTGCATCCTTTGTTTGTTTGGTTTTTTTTCGCTGAAAAAAAACGGAGCTTTTTCTGTCACAGGTCTTTTAAAATGTCTTTCAATTTGCCAAGGCACATCTCTACGGCCACTCTGGCGGGGCTTCGCATAGGTGGCTAGGCAAGGGGGTAGCCTGTCCCCAGCCCTGCAATATGAATATGAATAGTGAAGTGGGCAGCCTTAATTTTTGTTAAGCCGTAATGGGTGCCCCCCCCTTTTGAAAAATCTCTGGACCCGCCCCTGCTCTACGCAGCTTGATCCGAAATCATTTGTTAACAAAAGTAGACTTTGACCTTTGCTGATCGATGTGACCGTTTACTAAGGGGCCGTGTGCAAATGACTGATTTGGGCATGCAATCTATGCAAGAGGCTGAATTTTTTTTTTTTTTTTTTTTTTTTTTTTTTTTTTTTTTTTTTTTACTTGGCGTGACAGGTAGGCCTACGTGCATTCAGTCACAACTGGTACCAGGTCTTAAAAAGCAATTGGTATGAGTCTTAAAAAAGGTCTTAAATTTCATCATCTTATACCTACAAGAACCCTGTTCCGGATGTATGCCAGGGCCATTTAGGTAAGCATGAAAGCCTCATTTTTCTTCTCTCTCTGTGTGCTCTGTTATGCAGTGGTAGCGTTCTTATCTAGTAATTTTCTTGACCTGCGTTCAAACCCCGCACTGTCAGTAACTCATTCCTTACACGAGTAATTTAGAAGCAAACTAAACAGACAGCCTGTCATACCAAACGTGATGAGCATTGTGGCAAATGGAATGAACTAAATTCTTATTATTGGAAATTATTAATTACTCTCCTTTTCTTTTTTTTCTTTCAATTCGTATAGTAAATGCCTACACATATTTGATTAAGAAAACAACGATAAAATGTCGGACCTTGTTTTGTGATATGTACTCGGCAGCTTGTATTTTTTTTTTATATTTTACAGTTGCACATCACTAGAGACAGGCAGGTATATGTGACCCACCAGTGAATTCCAACATGGACCTCCAGTAGGCCATGTTTCACAAGTAGGGAATCACTGGCCTACAACCTTCCTTACAATATTTATGGAATAGAAGTCATGCTATCTCTAAATATACACATATAATAATAACATTGGTTACTGTTCCATTAAAGAACAATGTGTCTGAATATTCTTCTGGATAAGTTTTATCCATGCCCTCCCTTTTCTACTCAGCCAATTTGTTGTAATAATTTTAACCTTATCCTAAATCCTACTGACATTCTTCAAGGGTAGTTTCTCACACAACCTTCCTTTACGCGTCAATGTTATAAGACATTTCAGTGATGTCAGCTTCTCGACTCACAATTTCTATCATCTCACGCCAGATGCAATATTATAATCCCCCTCATTATAAGCGGGTTTCATCACCTGCAACAAGAAAAATGATCCATAGTTAGACGCCACCTAATATTCTAGAATTTGTATTCGAAATTCCTTGATCAAAAACCACTCGTTTACTGTATTAATCAATTTAAATTCAAGGAGCCATACACTCAAAAGAGCCACAAACTTAAGGCGCCCTGGAGGCCTTAACTATCCTGCGGCGACCTAAGTTACGGCCTTATCTCGGACTTGGTTTCGCAAACACAAACGTTATTTTCCGGCAGCTTATAACCGCCTTAAACCCCGCAGCGCCGTAATTAACTTACGGCGTCGAATCTTCTGTGGCCAATTGCTGTTTCAGGCGGATCTCAGGGAATCTTTACTAATCACAATCCGTAAATGATTATCAGCTGATTTTGTAAACACAACACCAAAGACTATATACGATAACACTGTGTCCAGCCCGTGGTATGATGAAACTTTCAAACTAATATGTTCCAGAATTAGTAACGCAGAAGAAATATGCGATTCCTTATAAAAAAATGAATTACCGGCATGAGTACCGTTAAATTTGAACCAAGCTGTGTCTCCTCGAAAGCGAGACTACTCGAAAGGATGGCTAATATTACGAGTAATTTTAGCTTTAATTTTCATACCAACTACTAGTTTTACAAATAATATATGGAAAAAATTTAAATGCTTAACTATAAACATAATGTAATCTTTTTCTGTGAATCATCGTGATGTCCACTCACCCACAAATCAAGTTAACAATCATGAAAATATTGACATTAACATTAATAACAATACAAGGATATATAAATAAAAAATTACATCCGAGGCGAAGACAACACTACAAATTACAGATACACCTAACCTAACCTATCGGGAAAAACAAATCAGTTATATCTGAATATTACACTTGCTGTCTTATTTAGTAATCCACGACTGAGATACACACCTATTAACATTATAACTGAGAAAAACACAAATTGTAATGCATTAGAAGGCTGCAAAGCTTATCTATGGTTCGCTGTATCCCGTTATGGCTGCTCTCCCCCTGCCTTACTCTACGGCAGCTTAACTTGTACCAATATGGCGGATCCCTTGCTCTGTGTAAGAGTCGTAGGAATACTCGGCCGTAATAAGGCCTGAAGGAGAAGGCGCTAATGTGTGAATATCCGGCCCCAGGAAATACAAGATGGCGCTTCTCCCTCAGGTATCTTGGTCGACTTGATAAGCACAGACCATCGACTACGTAATTTTGTTAATAAAATCTTTATGTATGTAGATGTTTATGAACGACTAACAAGCGAGTTCACTCTTGGTTGATGTCGTAATCATAAGCATAATAAGATGGTGTTTGTGAGAATCTCCACTCCGCTTGCTTTGCAATTTTAGATAAAGACATAGCATCTTATCATTATCATTATTGTAATCTTTACCACTGCTAGTTATATTGTTAGTCTCGTTATTAGTGCTACCATCATCATTGCCACTGAATGGGTTATCAGATGAGAGAGTGAAAGACAAAGTAAGGGGATGAAAAAATAGAAAATGCAGGGGAATGAAACGGGAGAAGAGAAAGGTGACAAGTGAAGATTGTGAAACGTGAGCATTCGACAAAAAAGAAAAGGAAAAAGAAAAAGAATGAATGATAGAGAACGAGAGGAAAATAAGAGAATAGTAGAAAAGAAAGAGAGAAGAAAAACGAGTAAAAAAGAAAGACAAAAGACCCAGATTGAACAGAGTAGATGCGATAAGAGAATAAGAAGACGAGGTACGCCGTGTGGGGGGGGGGGGGGGCAAATAAGCACACACACACGCACGCAAAATGTGACTCCAGTGCCCCGATAGCCACTTCCCGTGTCTTTCCAAGGTTCAGTGATCAAACGAGGGTTTAAACCCTATACTGAATTATATTCAGGTATTATTTTTTGCTCAGATAATTACGTAATAAGGAACAACTATAACCAAGCGACCGTCTGCCCGCTAATAAATACTTACTCGCTACCTAAACCTGCATGAAAGTATGCAAAATTAAAAAAATCTAAAGACATAGGCAGTCAAAATCGTCTTAGAATCCTTAAGCCTGCTGTTACTTAACCCTTATCCAATGAAAATTCTGTTCAAAAGGCCGTGTTATAGGACGTGTTGGGCGAGACCAAATGAGGCTGAACTTCCAACTTGAAAGTAGTTACCGAATGGCTCATGTGCTAGACATCAATCATACAGCATTATGGAGTTGGGAGGAAGGGATGGAGGGGAACAAGGGATGGAGGGGAACACTAAATGTTGGCATTTACTTTGTGTAGACAGAAGGGGACTGGAAGATGGGTGAGGCATAGGCACGTTTTTAGGGGGCTATGATCAGAAAGTCTTTAAGGTCCTTTTAAGAGTTTTTGAGAGATGGTTGGGGATAGATAATGTTACAAAGCAAAATAAATGTGCTAAACATGAAAGATCATATAATATAAAAAGGTGAAAAGTAAAGAAGAACGGGTTTAGTTGATGAAAGTCATACAGCAGTGTTGGTTAGTATAGTATTAATAGGGGTAAAGCGGGGTGAGTAAATGGGTTAAGCAACAGAGTGATTAGATCAAAGTTGTCAAAGGAAAAAGTAAATGATTCTACAAGAATGTCCATGGGGTAAGGCTGGTATTTGCAAAAGAGGAAAGGGAGGGGGTGAAGACCGATTAGATCAAAGAACAGTTTCAGGAGAATGTCAGAGGAGAATCCTGGGAAGGGTATTGTGACAAAGTGGAGTCATCACATGTGTATACATGCGGGAGCGGAAGGGATAACAGGTAAGGAGGGGGTGGGAGAAAGGGGTGTAGGGAGATCAAGAGTAAGAGGATGAATGTCGGCATTCACTTTACCCCACCGTCGCCTGGAAAATATGTTCACTGTAGTAGTATTGTCTCTGCACCAAAATGTTGCCAGAAGTGCTTACCCATTAAGGAGTCAATTAATGGACCTTGTGACCTCACCTGATTCCACCATTCCCTGATTTCAGAATTCCAGACACATTCAGACCCCTTTTTTCAGACACATCAGCAATAAATTTAAAGCCTTGTGCCACAGAGACACCCTGGTGTCCGAATCCTCTCGTCACTGCATCTGAGTAAATATCTTCTTTTTACAGAAATTTCAGCGTTTTGTGCTTTGCCTGCACCTTCAGTGCTTTGTTTTGCAGGTTAAATGAGACGAAGTTAGCGCCCTACCTCAGACTCCCATTATCATTAATATCAATATCAATTAATATCACTCATCTATATCAAGGCAGCACGTGCGGGCTTTGAACCTTGGGGAGGGAGCCCCAGTAGTTTGGGGCGTCATTTGGGCGCAATTACTCTTTGATCTGAAATCTGTCCTTGCTTCATGTGACTTTCCTACACATATCTCGATCCCCTTTTGGTATTGAACAACGCAAACCACCGAAAAATTGCCATACTTTCTCTTAGCTATTGCTGTTAGGGAAACCTTTAAAAATGCTAGCAGAGAATGCAGGGTTCGCGAATGTTTAATGTGTGAATGAAAAACAATCGCTTTTGAACGTGAACCCCTTTATCATTAAAGTGGACTTTGATTTTGTCCGAAATTTGCGAGGTGGAAGCCTCCTTGCGCAAGTAGAAAATAACTCCCAGGTTAAGGATTTACTCAAGTTCACGCAAATTCATGATCAAAGAGTTAAAGTGATTATTGCTATCTGCCCAAAAATCGGTAAGGGAGTAATC
>NW_020868481.1:715557-725083 GCF_003789085.1 Penaeus vannamei | reverse complement strand
CTGGAGTTTTGGTGAGGTTAGGTTATGGTTAGGTTAGGCTCAAAATTTGACCAGGAGACTCCAAATTTCGTTTTCTCACATAAAATATAATAAATCAGTTTAATGGAGGTTAGGTTTAACATTACTGGAATTTGGTTAGGTTAGGTTAGGTTAGTTAGGTTAGGCTTCAAATTTAACCAGGAGACTCCAAAATTTCGTTTCTCACATAACTTTATATTAAATCAGTTAATGGAGGTTAGGTTACAATAACGGGAATTTGGTTTGAGGTTAGGTTAGGTAGGCTCAAATTTGACAGGAAACTCCAATTTCGTTTTCAGCTTTAATGGAGGTAGGTTTCATTAGCTGGAATTTTGTTTGAGGTAGGTTAGCGTAGCGCTCAAAATTTGGACAGGAGACTCCAAATTTCGTTTTCGTTACGTCAAGTTCATATTAAATCAGTTATGGAAGTATAGCTAGGTAATTAGCTGTGATTGGGCGCTGAGGTTAGTGTAGGGTAGCGGAGGCTCCAGATTGACAGGAGTCTCCAATTTCGTTTTCTTTACAAAAGGTTTATAATTTAAATGAGGTTGTAATGGAGGCTGATTACATTAGCTGGGAATTTTGTTGAGGTTAGGTTAGGTTAAACGTTAGTGTTAGGCTCAAATTTGACAGGTAGACTCCAAAATTTCGTTTTCTTACATTAGGTTTATATCTTAAATCAGTTTAATGGAGGTCTAGGTTACATTAGCTGGAATTATGTTGAGTTAGGTTAGGTTAGGTTAGGTAGGCTCAAAATTTGACCAGGAACTCAATTTCGTTTTTCTTTACATTAAGGTTTATATTGCCATTCATTTTTCATAGGGAGGTTAGGTTACATTAGCTGGAATTTGGTGAAGGTTAGCTTAGCGAGGCTCTAATTTGGACCAGGGACACTCCAAATTTCGGTTTTTCTACACTAAGGTTTATATTAAATCAGTATAGGTTTACATTATCTGGAATTTGGTGAGTTCAGGTTTTAGGTAGGGACTTCAAATTTGACCAGGAAGACTCCAAATTCGTTCCCTTTACATAAGAAGATTTATCAATGAATTCGGTTTTCATGGAGGTTATGGTCCTACGCATTAGCTGGAAATTTGGTCGAGGTTATAGAGTTAGGCTCCAATTTGACCAGGGGAACTCCAAATTTCGTTTTCTTCACATAAGGTTTATATCAAATCAGTTCTAATGGAGGTTAAGGTTACATTAAACTTGGGAATTTTGGTTTTGAGTTAGGTTAGTTTAGGTTAGGCCCAAATCTGACCAGCTAGACTCCAAATTTCCTTTTCTTACATAATGTTTATATCAAATCCAGGTTCAATGTTAGTTTATGTTACATTGAACTGGACATTTGTTTTGCAGGTTAGGTCTAGGTTAGGCGTGTTAAGGTAGGTTAGGCTCCAAATTTGACCAGGGAGTCTTCCCAAATTTCGATTTTCTTATATAAGTTTATATTAAATTCAGTTTAATGGAGGTTAGGGTTACATAGCTGGACAATTTTGGTTAGGTTATGGTATAGGTTAGCTCAAATTGAACCAAGAACACTTTCCAAATTTTCGCTTTTCTTACATAAGAGCTTTGTATTAAAATCAGGTTACTGGAGTTTTAGATTACATTGTAACTGGAATTTGGTGAGCTTACTGTATTAGGTTAGGTTAGGTTAGGTTAGGGACTCAAATTGACCAGGAGACTCCAAAATTTCTTTTCTTACATAAGGTTACATTAAATTCAGTTTTAATGGAGGTTTAGGTTACATTAGCTGGAATTTTTGGTTAGGTTAGTTAGGTAAGGGGCTGAAATTTGACCAGGAGACTCCAAAAGTTTCGTTCTACATAAGTTTATATTAAATCAGTTAATGGAAAGGTTATATTACATTAGCTGGAATTTTGAGGTGAGGGTGGAGGTTAGGTTGGGCTCAATTTGACCAGGAAACTTCCAAATTCGTTTTCTTACATAAGGTTTATGACTTAAATCAGTTTTTAATGGAGTTGAGGTTACATTAGCTGGAATTTGGTAGACAGGTTAGGTTAGATTAGGAGTTTAGGTTAGGCTCAAATTTGACCAGAGACTCCCAAATTTCCTTTTCTTACATAAGGTTTATATTAAAATCAGTTTAAGGAGATAGTTACATTAGCTGGAATTTAGGTTAGGTTAGGTTAGGTTAAGTTAGGTTTAGGCTCAAATTTGACCAGGAGACTCCAAGATTTCGTTTTCTCACATAACTTTATATTAAATCAGTTTAAATGGAGGTTAGGTTACTATTACTGGAATTGGTGAGGTTAGGTTAGGTTAGGTTAGTAAATTTGGGACCTCTAAATTACTCCCACTAATTTCGATTTCTTAATAACGGTTTATATTAATTCAATTTTTCATGAAGGTTAGGTTAAATTAGCTGGAATTTGGTGAGTAGGTTAGGTTAGGTTAGGCTCCAAATTGACAGGAGACTCAAATTTCGTTTTCTTTACATAAGGTTTACATTAAATAGTTTAATGCAGGTTAGTTACATTATTGGCAGTTGCTGAGGTATAGGTTAGGTTAGGTTGGGCTCGAAAATTTGACTCAGGAGACTCCAAATTTTGTTCATCTTACATCAAGATTTATATTTAATTTCAGTTCTCATGGAGGCTTTAGGTTACATATAGCTGGAATTTGGGTGAGGTTAGGTGGAGGGGTTAGCGTTAGGCAGCTCAAAATACTTATTGTTGCAAACCAGGGAACGTGTCTCCAAATTCGTTTTCTTACACATAAGGTTTAATCAAAAATCAAGTTTTTAGATGGAGGTTATGTTACATTAACCTAGGTAAGGTTTGCGTGAAGCGTTAGGTTAGGCTCAATATTACGACCAGGAGTCTTCCAAATTTCGATTTCTTACATCAGTTTTATTAAATCAGTTTAGAATGGAGATTAATGTTACATTAACCTGGAATTTTGGTGAGGTTAGGTTTAAGAGTTAGGATTAGGTTAGGCTCAAATTTGACCAGGGGGGAGAACTCCAAAATTCTTTTCTTACATAAGGTGTACATATATTAAATCAGACTTCTACATGGGGAGTTAGGTTTTAATTAGACTGATGATACTATGGTGAGGTTAGGTTAGGACAAGTTAGTTTTAGGTTAAGGCGCAATTTGATCCAGGAGAGACTCACAAATTTATCGACATTTCTTAGATCAAGGTTTTATACTTAATTCAGTTTCATGGAGTTAGTTCCATGGAGCTGGAATTTGTGTGTGAGTGTAGGGTTAGACTTACTTAGCTTAGGCTCAAATTTGACCAGGTGGACGTCCAAATTTCGATTTTTCTTACATCAAGTTCTATCATTAATTCAGTTTCATTTGGAGGTTAGGTTATCCACTTAGCTGGAACTTCTGGTGCAGGTTATGGTAGCTTAGCTTAGCTTAAGGCTCACACAATCTTTTTGCACCCAGGGCGACTCCAATTTCGTTTTCCTTACATAAGGTTTATATTAATTCAGTTTCATGGAGGGTTAGTTATCAATTTAGCTTGTGAATTTGGTGAGCTAAGGTTAGATTAGGTTTAGGGTTAGGCTCAAATTCTGGAAACCAGACGACCTCCACAATTTCGTTTTTTTACAGAAAGGTTTCACTATTAAAATCAGTTTAATGGACGGTTAGGTTACATTATCCTGCGAATTTGGTCTGAGGTTAGTTAGGTTAGGTTAGGTTAGGTTAGGCTCAAATTTGACCAGGAGAAACAGGTTGGTTAGGTTAGGTTTAGGTTAGCGTTAAGTGTAAGGTTTAAGGTTAAGTGTTAAGGTTAAGGTTAAGGTTTAAGGTTAGGGTTAGGTTAGCGTTTAGCGTTAGGTATAGGTTAGGATTAGGTTAGGTTAGGCTTAGGTTAGTCTAGGTTTAGGTTTAGGTTAGGTTAGCGTTTAGGGTGTAGGTGGTTAGGCTAAGGTTTTCGGAGTTTTCGGGTTTTCAGGGGTTTCGGTGTTTTCGGCAGTTTGAGCGGGTTTCGGTTTTCGGGGAGTTTTCGGGTTTTCGGTGTTCGGTTTTCGGGTTTTCGGGTTTTCGGAGTTTTCGGCAAGTTTCGGGGATATTTCGGTCGTTTTCGGGTTTTCGGGTTTCGGCGTTTTCGGCCGTTTCCGGTGTTTTTCGGGGTTTTGGTTCGGCGTTTTCCGGTGTTTTTCGGGGTTGTTCGGGGGTTTTCGGCTGTTTTCGGTTTTCGGCGATGTATTTCGGCGAGTTTTCGGGTTTTCGGGAGTGGTTTTCGGGTTTTCGGTGTTTCGGGTTTCGGCAGCTTTTCGGGTTTTCGGTGGTTTTCGGCGGTGCGATTTTCGGGTTTTCGGGTTTTCGCGTTTTGGATTGCTCGGGTTTTCGGGTTTTTCGCGTTTCGGGCTCTCTTCGAGAGGTTTTCGGTTTTTGGTTTGCGGGTTTCGCGGTTGTCGGGGGGTTTATCGGGTTTTCGGCGTTTTGCGGGTTTTCGGCGTTTTGCGTGTTTTCGTAGGTTTTCGGGTTTCTCGGGTTTTCGGCGTTTTCGGGTTTTCGGGTTTTCGGGTTTTCGGGTTTTCGGGTTTTCGGCGCTTTCGGGCTTTTCGGGCAGTTTCGGGGCTTTTCGAGCTTTCGGGCTTTCGCGGCTTTCGGGCTTTCGGGCTTTCGGGCTTGCGGGCTTTCGGGCTTCGGGTCTTATCGGGCTTTCGGGGCTTTCGGCTCGAAGGCTTTTCGGGCTTTCGGGCTTTTTCAGGCTTTGCGTGGCTTTCGGGCTTTCGGGCTTTCGGGCGTTCGGGCTTCGGGCTTTCGGGGCTTTCGGGCTGTCGGGCTTTCGGGCTTTCGGTGCTTTCGGCTTTCGGGCTTTCGGGCTTTCGGGCTTCTTTCGGGCTTTGCGGGCTTTCGGGCATTTCGCGCTTTCGGGTTTTTCGGGATCTTTCGGGCTTTCGGCTTTCGGGCGGTTCGGGGCTTTGGGCTTTCGGGCTTTCGGGCTTTCGGCTTGTCGGGCTTCGGCTTTCGGGCTTTCGGCTTTCGGGTTTTCGGGCTTTCGGGCTTCGGGGCTTTTTCGGGCGTTCGGGCTTCGGGCTTCCGGGCGTTCGGTGCTTTCGGGCTTTCGGGCTTTCGGGCTTTCGGGCTTTCGGAGCTTTTCGGGCTGTTCGGGCTTTCGGCGCTTTCGGGCTTTCGGTTTCGCGGCTTTCGGCTTTCGGGCTTTCGGGCTTTCGGGCTTTCGGGCTTCGGCGCTTTCGGGCTTTCGGGCTTTCGGGCTTAATCGGGCTTCCGGGCTCTCTGGGCTTTCGGCTTTCGGGCTTCGGGCGCTTTCGGGACTTTCGGGACTTCGGGCTTTCGGGCTTCGGGCTTTCGGGCTTTCGGGCTTTCGGGCTCTTTCGGGCTTCGGGCCTTTCGGGCTCTTTCGGGCTTGTCGGCTTTCGGGCTTCGGGCTTTCGCGGCGTTTCGGGCTTTCGGGCTTTCGGGCTTTCGGGCTTTCGGGCTTTCGGGCTTTCGGGCTTTTCGGGCTTTCGGGCTTTCGGGCTTCGGGGCTTTCGGGCTTTCGGGCTCTTCGGGGCTTTCGGCTTTCGGGCGTTCGGGCTTTCGGGCTTTCGGGCTTGGCGGACTTTCGGGCTTGTCGTGTCTTTCGGGCTTTCGGGCTTTCGGGCTTTCGGGCATGTTCGGGCTTTTCGGCTTTCGGGCTTTCGGGCTTTCGGGTTTTCGGGGGTTTTCGGGGTTTTCGGATGTTTTCGGAGTTTTCGGAGTTTCGGTGGTTTTCGGGTTTCGGGTTTTCGAGTTTTTCGGGGTTTTTCGGGTTTTCGGGTTTCGGGTTTTCGGGTTTCGGTTTTCGGGTTTCGGGGGTTTCGGTTTTCGGGTTTTCGCGGTTTTCGGCGTTTTCGGAGTTTTTCGGGTTTCGGGAGTTTTCGGGTTTTTCAGGTTTCGGGTTTTCGGGTTTTCGGTTTTCGGGTTTTCGGATTTTCGGTTTTGGGGTTTTTTCGGGTTTTCGGTTTTCGGGTTTTTCGGGTTTTCGGCGTTTTCGGTTTTCGGGTTTTCGGTGTTTTCGGGGTTTTCGGGTTTTCGGTTTTGTGAGTGCGGGTTTCGGTTTACGGGTTTTCGGGTTTTGTTCGAGTCGGGTTTTGTTTCGTTTTCGAGGCTTTTCGGGCTTGTCGGGGTTTTGTGAGTCGGGTTTAACGGTTTTCGGGTTTCGGGTTTTCGGGTTTTTGTGAGTCGGGTTTTCGGTTTTCCGGCTTTCGGGTTTTGTGAGTCGGGTTTCGGTTTTCGGGGTTTCGGGGTTTTCGGGTTTTGTGAGTTCGGTGTTTGGTTTTCCGGGTTTTCGGTTTGTCGGGTTTTGTGCTGAGCGGGGTATTCGGCTTTTTCGGTTTTCGGTGTTTTCGGGTTTTGTGACGTCGGGTTTCGGCTTTTCGGGTTTTCCGGGTTTCTGGTGCAGTTCCGGGTTTCGGTCTTTTCGGGTTTTTCGGGTCTTTCGGGGTTTCGGTTTCGGATTTTGGTGTCCGGGCTTTCGGTTTTCGGGTTTTGTGAGTCGGGTTTTCGTTCTCGGTTTTCGGGTTTCCGGGTTTCGGTTTTCGATTTGTGTCGGGGTTTTCGGTTTTCGGGTTTTGTGAGTCGGGTTTCGGTTTTCGGGTTTTCCGTGGGTGTTTGTGTGCAGACACTCGGAAGGGATCTGGGCATCGACGGATACTTATGTGTACTGCTTTTGTACACACACGACATACACGCACAAGTGTGTGTGTGTGTTGTGTTATATATACATATATATATATAATAGTATTATATATATATATATATATCCTATATATATATAGTAGTTATGATATATATATATAGTATAAATATATATATATTATATAGTATATGTGTGTGTGTGTGTGTGTGTGTGTGTGTGTGTGTGGTGTGTGTGTGTGTGTGTGTGTTGTGTTGGTGTATGTGTGTGTGTAAATGTGTACATCCATTGGTATGTCACACACAACCATACAGTACATACAATACAATACATATATATCATATATGATATATATATATATATATATATATATATATATATATATACATGATATATACATATATATATATATTATATATTATATATATATATATATATATATATATATATATATATAACTATATGTGTGTGTGTGCTGTGTGTGTGTGTATAGAATGTATTCTAGTACTATATATTATATATATATATATATATATATATATATTATATATATATATATATATATATATATATATTATATATATATATATATATATATATATATATATATATATGCTATATATATATGTATATGTATATTATATATATTATATATATATATATTATATATATATATATATATATATATATAGATACATATATATATATATAGTATATTAATAATATATATATATATGACTGTTATAGCTATATATTATAGTATATATATAAAAGTATGATATATATATGTATTATAATATAATATATACTATATAATATATACCTCACAGTATATATATATATGTATAAACTGTATACTATATAACGTGGTGTGTGTGGTGTGTGTTAGTATATACTATATATATTATATACTATATATATAGATATCATATATATAATTATATGCATATATATTAGCATAGCATTTATATATATTTATATATAGTATATAGTAGTATATATATATAATATATAGTTATGATATGTATAATTATTATGATTAATATATTACACTATATAGTAAGTGATATATTCCCACATACGTATAAAGAGATACATCATCGTCTCTATTATATCATGTAGCTATCCACATCAAATATAAAAATGATACATTCTAGTTCTTTTTTTCCATCCATACATACACGTAAACGTAATGAAAACTACGCATTAATCGCAAATATATGTAATTTATGTCCAGCCAGGGAGTTTTCGCACAAAATGGCGCCGCCGCGCGGAGGAATACAAAAGACTCTTCGCGCCAACGGACGTAAAAGTGGCGCGCGATTTAAAATTCAAACAGAGGAGTGTCTCCCGATGGTGGAATTATTTGTTTTTATCTTCTCCTTCTATTTCTTGAGGCGGAGGGGGGGGGGTAGAAGGGGGAGGAGGGGAGTGGGGATGGAAGGAGAGGTATGGGAAAGGGTGGGAGAGTGGGAGATGCAATGGGGAAGTGGGGAGCGAACGGAGAGAAAGGAGATAGGGTTAGAGGGAGAGGAAGAGAGGTAGGAGGGGAGTGAGAAGGAAATAAGGAGGGGAGGATAGGGAAGAATGGAGAAGAGGAGAAGAGGAGAATAGTGAGACAGGGGAGGGGGAGAGAGATAGGGAGGGGGTGAAGAGATATGGGAAGAAGGGAGATAGGGGGAAGAGTGAGGGGGATAAGAGGAAGAAGAGAGAACGAGGGAGAGGGAAGAGAGATAGAAAGAGGGAGATGGAGATAGAGAGAAAGGTGAGGGAGTTGGAGAAGTGCAGAAGAGGTAGGAAGGCAAAGGAAAAGAAGACGAAAGAAGAGGAATAGGAAGGAGAGGAATGTAAGAGAATGGGGAAAAACAAGAAGGCGAAAGAAGATATAAGAAATATGGAAGAGTTGAGAGAAAAGAATGAGGAAAATGGGAAATGGGAAAATATAGATTACGGAGTTAGGGTGCGAAAGGAAAGAGGAATAAGAGGAGAAAGGGAAAGTTATGAAAGAGGATGGAATGAGAAGGGAAAAAGGGAAGGGGATAAATTGGGGGGGAAAAGAGGGGATGGATATAAAAATACGGAGATAGGAAGAATGAAGATGGAGTAAGAAAGGAAGGAGAAAGAGGAGGAGAGGGTAGAAAGCGAGAGGAAGAGGAGGGGGAAAAAAGGAGGTGTGAATGTTCCTCCTGAGGGAGAGGTGAGGGGTTTGCTGGGGGGTGGGAGGGAATGGGGAGGGGAGGGGGAGGGGGCAGTGGCCGGCGGTCAGGATGGCAGACGGCGAGGCAATGGTAGTCATTAGTGTGGGAAGGTGTGTGCGATTGAGAGCCGTCGCGAAGGTGGATCTTCATGTCCGTGAAATAATTGTTTGCGGGGGCGAGTGGCCTACTGTGGGAGATAAGAAGAGGACGAATGAGGATGGGTGTGGAGCGTGCGCAGATGTGTGTCTCCTACGGTCGGGTGATCACTCGATCTCTGCTTCTCTTGTCTCTCTTTTCTCTGTCTTCTCTCGTCTTCTCGTTCTCTCTCTCTTCTTTCTGCTCTGCTCGGTCCTCTTTGTTTCTCTCGCGGTTCTCTCTACATGCGCGTCGNAGGTTAAAAACGTGACTGATTTGTCGAAAGCGTCCGGTAAAAAGTAGATTTGTCATTACGCAGACACATGATACATATGAATATTTATGTATACATACACACATATGCTTATATACATATGTGTGTGTGTGTGAGCGAGAGAGAGAGAGAGAGAGAGAGAGAGAGAGAGAGAGAGAGAGAGAGAGAGAGAGAGAGAGAGAGATCATTATCATCATTAGTGTTACAAAATACGATCTTTACTATTATCATAACTGTCATTATCATTATCATCAATATGGAAAATATCAATATTATCTCTACTATCATTATT
>NW_020868481.1:703057-705557 GCF_003789085.1 Penaeus vannamei | reverse complement strand
TCTGGGAATTCGCCCTTGAGCTCGAGAAGGAGACCCGGGAAGTCGCCCAGGAGCTCGAGAAGGAGACCCGGGAAGTCGCCCAGGAGCTCAAGAAAGAGACCCGGGAAGTCGCCGAAGAGCCCGAGAAGGAGACCCAGGAAGTCGCCCAGGAGCTCAAGAAGGAGACCCGGGGAGTCGCCCTCGAGCCCGAGAAGGAGACCCGGGGAGTCGCCCAGGAGACCGAGAAGGAGACCCAGGGAGTCGCCGAAGAGCCCGAGAAGGAGACCCAGGGAGTCGCCCAGGAGCCCGAGAAGGAGACCCAGGGAGTCTCCCAGGAGCCCGAGAAGGAGACCCAGGAAGTCCCAGAACCCGAGAAGGAGACCCAGGAAGTCGCCCAAGCCCAAGAAGGAGACCAGGAATCCGAGAAGGAGACCCAGGAAGTCGCCCTGAGCCCGAGAAGGAGACCAGGAAAAGAAAGAGACCCGGGAGTCGCCCTGAGCCCGAGAAGGAGACCCAGGAGTCGCCCAGGAGCCGAGAAGGAGACCCAGGGAGTCGCCCCAGGAGCCGAGAAGGAGACCCAGGGAGTCCCCCCCGAGAAGGAGACCCAGGAAGTCGCCCTCAAGCCCAAGAAGGAGACCCAGGAAGTCGCCCAAGAGCCCGAGAAGGAGACCCAGGAAGTCGCCCCCGAGAAGGAGACCCAGGAAGTCGCCAAGAGCCCGAGAAGGAGACCCAGGAAGTCGCCCAGGAGCCCGAGAAGGAGACCCAGGATGTCGCCCTTGAGCCCGAGCAGGAGATCCGGGAAGTCGCCCTTGAGCTCGAGCAGGAGATCCGGGAAGTCGCCCTCGAGCTCGAGAAGGAGATCCGAGAATTCGCCCTCGAGCTCGAGAAGGAGATCTGGGAATTCGCCCTCGAGCTCGAGAAGGAGACCCGGGAAGTCGCCCAGGAGCTCGAGAAGGAGACCCGGGAAGTCGCCCAGGGAGCTCAAGAAGGAGACCGGGAAGTCGCCAAGAGCCCGAGAAGGAGACCAGGAAGTCGCCCAGGAGCTCAGAGGAGACCCAGGGAGTCGCCCTCGAGCCGAGAAGAGACCCGGGGAGTCGCCCAGGAGACCGAGAAGAGATCCAGGGAGTCGCCCAGGAGACCGAGAAGGAGACCCAGGGAGTCGCCAGGAGACCGAGAAGGAGACCCAGGAAGTCGCCCGGAGCCCGAGAAGGAGACCCAGGGAGCAGGAACCCGAGAAGGAGACCCAGGAAGTCGCCCTCAAGCCCAAGAAGGAGACCCAGGAAATCGACGAAGAGCCCGAGAAGGAGACCCAGGAAGTCGCCCAGGAGAGAAGGAGACCCGGGGAGTCGCCCTCGAGCCCAAGAAGGAGAAGTCGCCCAGGAGACCGAGAAGGAGACCCAGGGAGTCGCCCAGGAGACCGAGAAGGAGACCCAGGGAGTCGCCGAAGAGCCCGAGAAGGAGACCCAGGGAGTCTCCCAGGAACCCGAGAAGGAGACCAGGAAGTCGCCCTCAAGCCCAAGAGGAGACCCAGGAAGTCGCCCTCGAGCCCGAGAAGGAGACCCAGGAAGTCGCCGAAGAGCCCGAGAAGGAGACCCAGGAAGTCGCCGAAGCCCGAGAAGGAGACCAGGAAGTCGCCCTGAGCCCGAGAAGGAGACCCAGGAAGTCGCCGAAGAGCCGACCCAGGAAGTCGCCAGAGCCCGAGAAGGAGACCCAGGAAGTCGCCGAGCCCGAGAAGGAGAACCAGGAAGTCGCCCAGCCGAGAAGGGACCCAGGAAGTCGCCGAAGAGCCCGAGAAGGAGACCCAGGAAGTCGCCGAAGAGCCCGAGAAGGAGACCCAGGAAGTCGCCGAAGGAGCCCGAAAAGGAGACCCAGGAAGTCGCCCAAGAGCCCGGAGAAGGAGACCCAGGAAGTCGCCCAGGAGTCCGAGAAGGAGCCAGGAAGTCGCCCTTGAGCTCAAGAGGGAGATCCGGGAATCGCCTTGAGCCCGAGCAGGGGAGATCCGGGAAGTCGCCCCCCCTTCAGCTCGAGAAGGAGATCCGGGAATTCGCCCTCGAGCTCGAGAAGGAGATCCGGGGAATTCGCCCTTGAGCTCGAGAAGGAGACCCGCGAAGTCGACCAGGCGAGCTCGAGAAAAGGAGACCCGGGAAGTCGGCCCAAGGAGCCTCAAGAAAAGAGACCGGGAAGTCGCCGAGAGCCTGAGAAGCGAGACCACAGGAAGTCGCCCAGGAGGCTCAAAGGAAGGAGGACCCGGGGAGTCGCCCTCGAGCCCGAGAAAGGAGACCCGGGGGTCGCCCAGGAGAACACGAAGAGGAGACCCAGGAGTCCGCCGAAGAAGGGGAGAACCCAGGGAGTCGCCCAGGAGCTTCAAAGAGGGACCCGGGGGGAGTCGCCCTCAGAAGCCCCGAGAAGGAGACCCGGGGTGGTCCGCCCAGGAGACCGAGAAGGAGAACCCAAAGAGGTCGGCAGAGAAGGAGAGCCGGGGAGAGAGACGCGAGAGAAGGAGACCCCACGAGAGAGAGAG
>NW_020868481.1:698248-701408 GCF_003789085.1 Penaeus vannamei | reverse complement strand
AGAAGATGAGGGAGAACTGAAGGGAGGAAGGGTTGAGGAGGAGGAAGGAGGAGTGGTTGAGGGAGGAGGAAGGGAGGAAGGGAGGAAGGGTGAAGGGAGGGGAGTAAGGGAGAAGGGTGAGGGAGGAGGAAAGGGTGAGGGAGGAGGAAGTGGTGAAGGAGGGAGGGGAGGAAAGGGTGAGGGAGGAGGAAGGGAGGAAGGCGTGAGGGGAGGAGGAAGGGGATGAAGGTTATGAGGAGGAGGAAGGGGTGAGGGGGAGGGAGGAAGGTGAGGCGAGGGAAGCGGTGAGGGAGAGAAAGGAGTGAGGGAGGAGGAAGGCGTGAGGGAGGGAGGAAGGGAGGAAGGGGAGGAGGAGGAAGGGAGAAGGGTGAGGGAGGGAAGGGTGAGGGAGGAGGAGGAAGGGTGAGGGAGGAGGAAAGGGTGAGGGAGGGAGGAAGGTGAGGGAGGAGAAGGGTGAGGAGGAGGAAGGGTGAGGGAGGGAGGAAGGAGGAAGGGTGAGGGAGGAGGAAGGGAGGAAGGGTGAGGGAGGAGGAAGGGAGGAAGGGTGAGGGAGGAGGAAGGGAGGAAGGTTGAGGAAGGGTGAGGGGAGGAGGAAGGAGGAAGGGAGGAAGGGTGAGGGAGGAAGGGTGAGGGAGGAGGGGAAGGGAGGGGAGGGGAAAGGTGAAGGAGGAGGAAGGTGAGGGAGGAGGAAGGGAGGAAGGGTGAGGAGGAGAAGGTTGAGGGAGGAGGAAGGAGGAGGAGAGGAGGAGAGGAAGGGTGAGGGAGGAGGAAGGGAGGAAGGGTGGGGGAGGGAGGAAGGGAGAAGGGGGTGATGGGAGGAGGAAGGGTGAGGGAGAGGGAGGGAGAGTGTGAGGGAAGGAAAGGGAGGAAGGGGGAGGAAGGGTGGGAGGAGGAGGGGAGGGGGAGGAAGGTAGAAAGGGTTGAGGGAGGAGGAAGGGAGAAGGCGTGAGGGAGGGAAAGGGTGAGGGAGGAGGAAGGAGTGAGGGAGGAGGAGGCAAGGGTGAGGGAGGGAGAAGGAGGAGGAGGAAGGTGAGAAGGGAGGAAGGGTGAGGGGGGGTGAAGGGAGGAAGTTGAGGGAGGAGGAAGGGAGGGAAGGTGAGGGAGGAGGAAGGGAGGAAGGGTGAGGGAGGAGGAGGAGGAGGTAGGGGGAGGGAGGGGAAGGGAGGAAGGGAGGAAGGGTGAGGGAGGTAGGGTGAGGAGGAGGAAGGGAGGCAAGGTGGAGGGAACTGAAGGAGGCAGGAAGGGTAGGGAGGGAGCGAAGGGAAGGGTGAGGGAGAGGAAGGGTGAGGGAGGGAGGAAGGGGAAGGAGGAAGAAGGTGAGGGAGGGAGGAAGGGAGAAGGGTGGGGGGAGGAGGAAGGAGGAAGGGTGAGGGAGGGAGGAAGGTGAAGGAGGGAGGAAGGGTGAGGGAGGAGGAAGGGGTGGAGGAGGAGGAAAGGGTGAGGGAGGAGGAAGGGAGAGAAGGGTAGGGAGGAGGAAGGGAAGGAAGGAGAGGGAGGAGAGAAGGGGTGAGGGAGAGGAAGGGGAGGGTAGGAGGAAGGGAGGAAAGGGTGAGGGAGGAGGAAGGAGAGGGAGGGAGGAAGGTGTGAGGAGGAGGGAAGGGTGAGGAGAGGGAGGAAGGGTGAGGGAGGAGGAAGGAGGAAGTGAGATGGGAGGAAGGGAGGGAGGAAGGGTGAGGGAGGAGGAAGGGAGAGAAGGAGGATCGGAGGGAGGAGGAGGGAGAGGAGGAAGGTGGGAGGAGGAGGGGAAGGGAGAAGGGTGAGGGAGGAGAAGGGTGAGGAAGGAGAAGGGAGGAGGAGGAAGGGTGAGGAGGAGGAAGGTGAGGGAGGAGGGAAGGGAAGGAAGGGTGAGGGAGGGAGGGAAAGGGTTTGAAGGATCCCTGGGTTTCATTCTTCATTGGATATTTGGCTCGAAATACGGCCGGGGGTGAGGGAGGAGGAAGGGTGAGGGGAAGGAAGGTGAGGGAGGAGGAAGGAGGAGGAAGGGAGGAGGAGGGAGGGAGGAAGGGAGAGGAGGAGGAAGGGTGAGGGAGGGAGGAAGGAGAGGAGGGAGGGGAGGGTTGGAGGGAGGAAGAGGAGGGAAGGGAGGAAGGGTGAGGGAGGAGAGGAAGGGTGAGGAGGGTGAGGAAGGGGAAGGGAGAGGGAGGAGGAAGGGTGAGGAAGGAGGAAGGGTTTTAAGGAATCCCTGGGATTCATTTCTCAAATATTTGGCTCGAAATACGGCCGGGGTGAGGGTGAGGGAGGAGGGAGGTAGGAAGGGTGAGGGAGGGAAGGGAGGAGGAAGGGAGGAAAGGTGAGGGAGGAGGAAGGGTAGGAGGGAAGGGAGGAGGTGAGGAGGAGGAAGGCGAGGAAGGCGGGAGGGATGAGGAGGAGGAAGGAGGAAGGGTGAGGGAGAGGGCGGAAGGGAGGAAGGGTGAGGGAAAGGAGGAAGGGTTGAGGGAGGAGGAAGGAGTGAAGGAGGGAGGGAGGAAGGGTGAGGAGGAGGAAGGGAGGAGGGTGGGGGAGGGAGGAGGAAGGGTGAGGGAGGAGGGAAGGGTGAGGAGGGAGGAAGGGAGAGGGTGAGGAAGGGTGAGGGAGGAGGAAGGGTGAGGGGAGGAGGGAGGGTGAGGAGGAGGAAGGGAGAAGGGTGAGGCAGGAGGAAGGGAGTAAGGGTTTGAGGAGGAGGGGTGAGGGAGGAGGAAGGGGAGAGGAGGAAGGGAGGAAGGGTGAGGGAGGAGGAAGGGTGAGGGAGGGAGGAAGGGTAGGGAGGAGAGGGTGAGAAGGAGTGAGGGAGGAAAGGTGTGAGGGAGGAGGAAGGCGAGGGAGGAAGGAAGTGAGGGAGGAGGAAGGGAGGAAGGTAGGAAGGAGGGAGGAGGAAAGGGGAGGGAGGGAGGAAGGGTGAGGGAGGAGGAGTGAGGGAGGAGAAGGAGGAAGGGTGAGGAGGGGGAAGGGAGGAAGGAAGGGTAGGGAGGAAGGAATGTGAGGGAGGAGGAAGCGAGGAGGAGGAGGAAGGAGGGGGAGGAAGGTGAGGAGGAGGAAGGGAGGAAGGGAGGAAGGAGGAGAGGAGGAAGGGTGAGGAGGGGAAGGGTGAGGGCAGGGTGAGAGGAGAGGTGAAGGGAGGAGGAAAGGCGTGAGGGAGGAGGAGGTGAGGGAGGGAGGAAGGGAGGAGGAGGAGGGAGGAAGG
>NW_020868481.1:680748-695748 GCF_003789085.1 Penaeus vannamei | reverse complement strand
TTTAGAGAATTCGAGCAACCTAACAATACATAACGTTGAAGATTTGCCATTTTTTCTTTCTTGTGCAGAATTTGGTGACTTGTCGAACGTGGCAAGTAAACTCAAGTTGCTACCGGCATTGCAAATAAACTTAAACATAGACAAATAGTGAACCAAAACGCCCAAAATCTGCAGCAGACGTTCAACGCCGTGCGGGCTAATCAGATTTAGCAGAAGCGAATTGTATTTAACAAGAGTAAGTCAGATTCAGCAAGTCATACTAAAGAGAAGTAAGTCGTATTAACAAAAGTCCGATTAAGGAAAAAAAATCAACAAGAGTAAGTCAGATTTTAACAAAATCAATCCATATCTAACAAGAGTAAATCAGATTTACCTGTGAGTAAGTGAGTAAGATTCACCAAGAGTCAAGTCAAATTTCAACAAAATAAATTTCCAACAAGAGTAAATCAGATTTACCTGTGAGTAAGTGAGTAAGATTCACCAAGAGTTCAGATTTTAACAAAATCAATCCACATCCAACAAGAGTAAATCAGAGAGGTGAGTAAGATTCACCAAGAGCAAGTCAAGTATTTTAACAAATCAATCCACATCCAACAAGTAATCAGATTTACTGTGAGTAAGTGATAAGATTAACCAAGAGTCAACGTCAGATTTAACAAAATCAATCCATCCAACAAGAATTCACCAATCAGTTCAGTCCAAATCAGATTTACCCGTAAGAGAGTAGAAACCAATTCAGATTTAGTCAGGATGGCAAGAAGAGTAAATCAGATTTACCTAAGTCAGCAATCTCCGCAGCAAAGTCAGATTTTAACAAAATCAATCCACATCCAACAAGAGTAAATCAGATTTACCTGTGAGTAAGTGAGTAAGATTCAACAAGAGTCAAGTCAGATTTTAACAAAATCAATCCACATTCAGATTTACAAGTGAGTAAGATTCAGACCAAGTTCAACGAAAGTAAATCAGATTCAACAAGAGTAAATCAGATTTACCTGTGAGTAAGTGAGTAAGATTCACCAAGAGTCAAGTCAGATTTCAACAAAAGCAAATCAGATTCAACAAGTCTTATTATTAAAAGTCGGGTCTCAACAAAAGCAATCCACGTTCAGCAGGAGCAAGCCAGACCTTAACAAAAGCCAGTCATATCATGTCATCTCAGTGTTCAGCCAAGGAGCGGAAAAACGTGACAAGAGAGCCAGGACAACGAGCAATATTTGCCAAGTCCAAATAAAAATGTTCCCAAAAGGACTTCTCATCTGTTCTCACTAAAGAATCGCAGAAGAGGATACCCCTTTCTGAGTAATATGCAAAAAAGGATTTATATTTGATCTCTTTTGCTTGGAATCGTCCGTATTTTGCAGTCGTGACGTCACTCAAGATGGAACGGAAGGACTGTCGAAGATCTTCATAATTCATGATGCCTTTTATGATGCTACAAACGTTTAGTGAACGTTTTGTGAGCTGTTTTCCAAACGTTTTTAATGTGTAAGACGTTTTCTATTGGTTGTGCGTTAGCTGTCGATGTAGAGGAATATATGTGTCCATCATTAGCTCAATGAGAGAGAGAGAGAGAGAGAGAGAGAGAGAGAGAGAGAGAGAGAGAGAGAGAGAGAGAGAGAGAGAGAGAGAGAGAGAGAGAGAGAGAGAGAGAGAGAGAGAGAGAGAGAGACAGACGAGGACAGAGACAGAGACAGACAGAGAGAGAGACAGACAGACAGACAGAGAACGAAAAATAGTATATCTGAACAAAAATGAAATTAAGACACAGCAAAGGAAAGCAAAATGCTTATCAAAACGACACAACATTTCAGACACATTGCAGCACGTCAACCTTAATTCTCTTATCGGAAAATTATCGAAAGTTAGTTCCTCTGTGGCTGTGGCGGAGTAAGCCGGCCTGATCTGTTTATGAGACTGCACTAAAACCAAGTCCAAATAATCAAGTTTTCGGGGGACTTTCGCGGCGTGAAACTCAGGCGACAAAATTTTGGTGTCTCTTTCCTCGGTGGGGAGATAATGATTTTTTTTTTTATTTTCTTTTTTGGCTTTCGTTTTGGATGATTTCTTCTTTTTTTTTTTTTTTTTTGCTTGTTTTATTTGTTTTTTTCTCTGTCTGTCTGTTTGTCCATCCTCTTCTCTCTTCCTTTCTTTCCTCTCTCTCTCTCTCTCTCTCTCTCTCTCCTCCTCCCTCCTCCCTCTCTCCCTCCTCTCCCTCTCTCCCTCCCTTTCTCTCTCTCTCCTCCCTCTTTCTCTCTCCTCTCTCCCTAACTCTCTCTCTCTCTCTCTCCAATTCCCTTTGTATATCCTTCCCCGTATCCAAGCTTTCGTGTGCACAGCCTCTTGTCCTCTATTCCATATCCGTCTCCTTTAGAATAGCAAAGACTACATAGAAAATACATATTTATTCAACGTAGCCTTCCGGAATATAGAAATCTCACCGACAAACGGATGCCGCCGAATTGAAGCCATTTCCGTGTCTCGTATTTGTGCTTCAGTATTCCGGCACCGGTTTTTCCTGTTTTGGTTTGAAGATGGGCGCGAGGTAGATAGATGGATATGTGGATAGATAGATAGACATAAGAGAGATGTATAGGTGGAGAGATAGAGGAATAAGATATATTGATATGGTAGAAAACCCCACAATGCACAAACTGGATTTATTGTCTCACTTTCTTCAATAAATCTAGTTTGTGCATTGTGTTTTTTTTTCTACAACACGGTAGAGTGTTTTTTCCATTCATATATTGATATATAACTAGATAGATAGATAGATAGATAGATAGAGAGAGAGAGAGAGAAAGAGAGAGAAGGAGAGAGGAGAGAGAGAGAGAGAGAGAGAGAGAGAGAGAGAGAGAGAGAGAGAGGAGAGAGGAAGAGAGAGAGAGAGAGAGAGACAGAGACAGACAGACAGACAGACAGACAGACAGACAGGAGCGAGAAGAGAGAGAGAGAGAAACAAACACTCAGAAAGTATACACACGAAAGAGAGACAGAGAAAGAGAGATAAAGGCACACACAAGAGAAAATCACAAAACGGACGACGAAATATCGAAGGGTCCCTGATTCACTTAAACATTTAAGGGGAAAACGAGGCTCTTGAATATTTGGACTTTCTGCAGAAATGCTGAAGTCTACCATGCTGTTTTTACTCGATTAATATTCATTGTGAAGGTAAACATAATCGCATTTACGGTCGTGCTGACTGTGTACATGGGCATAAAACATACAAGTACCGTCATACATATATAAACACACGGACACACACACACACACACACACATACACATGCACGCATACACAAAACACACACATACACACGCACACATGTGCACGCATATACAAAACGCACACATACACACGCACGCATAAACTTATCTTATCCACTTCTTATAAATATAAATGTTTCTGTCCTGTCTATCTATCTATCTGACTCTGTCTATGTAGCTATCTATTGTTCTGTCAAAATCTCTCTCCTTCTCACCTTCTCTCACTCTCTGTAGATATATATATGTGTATATATGTATATGTATATATAATATATATATATATATATATATATATATATATATATATATATATATATATATATATATATGTATACACATACCACATACAACACACACCACCCACACACACAACACACACACACACACACACACACACACACACACAACACACACACACACACACACACACACACACACACACACACATATATATATATATATATATATATATATATATATATATATATATATATATATATATAATATACATACATACACACACACAACACACGCATAGATAAATAGATATAGATGTATATATGTATATATGTACATAATAATAACTGTAATAATAATATTTATAATGATATTGTTCTTGTTATGAGTATTATTTTTATTATCTTTATCATTATTTTTAGTATCATCATTGTCAGTATCATTATCTTTAGTATCATTATTATCATTATCATTATTGTTATTATCCTTATCATCAATATCATATATAATGATAATAATGATAACGATAATAATTATCATTCTGAAAATAATAATGATAATAATGGTCATAATAATAAAATTATAATAACAGTAATGATAATAATGATGATAGTAATGATAATGATAACAATACCAGATACTGATAATGATAAAGAAAAATGATAATAATGATGAAGATAAGGTTATTCATGATAAAGGTAGTAATTGATGCAAGACAAAAAGTAATAGAAATAATGCTGGTGATGGAAATAATGACAAACAACAGCAAAACAAAAAATAAATTCAATAATGACATCAACATTAATGATAATTATAATACCAATAATAATCATATTAATAATGACATACTAAACAAAGAACAAAAAGAAAAACAAGAAGAAAAAAAAAAGAAAAAAGAAACAAGAGAAAAGAAAAATGAGAATAATAATAAGAAAAAAAAGAAAAAAAAAGAAAATGAAAAAGAAGAAAATAAGAAAAAAAATAATAATAATAAAAGAAAAAGAAAGAAGAAGAAGCAAGCAAGCAATAACTCACACTCAATGATCTTTGTTCACTTTCGTCCTCGCAAGGAATCCTGTTCTCGATCAGGAATCTGCGAGAATTCCAGGATGCTTTGCGAATTCCTATTTCCCTCCCAGCTGTTCCCTCGCCTTCGCTTGTGTTCGTTCCAGACGGCCAATTCCCTCTTTTCCTTCTGTTTTTCTTCTATTTTTCGGCTATTTTCTCCTCGAGGAAGGGGTGGAGGGAGGAAGGGGTGGGTAGGGAGGGAGGGATGATGGATGGATGGAGGGAGGGAGGGAAGGAGGGAGGGAGGGGAGGGAGGGGGGAGGGGGAGGGAACAGGGAGCAGGGAGGGGGTAGGGAGGGAGGGAGGAAGGAGGGAAGGAGGGAAGGAGGGAGGGGTAGGGAGGGTGGAGGTAATGCATTGCGCTTGTCTCTCCTCATTTGTTTTCTTCTTATTTTCTCTGTTGTATCATTCTTTTCTTTACTTTGTTTATTATTATTATTATTTATTATTATTTATCATTTCATTTTAAATTTTCTTATTTTTTATCATCATTTTCATTATCATTCTTTATATCATTTTCCATTATCATTTTCATTATCATTCTCATTATCATTTTCATTATCATTATTATTTTTCATTATCATTTTCTTTATTATTTTCATTTTCATTTTCATTATCATTCTTATTATCATTTTCATTATCATTCTTTTTATCATTTTCATTATCATTCTTATTATCATGTTTCATTTCATTATCATTTCTTATATCATTTTCATTATCATTCTTATCATCATTTTCCATTATCATTCTTATTATCATTTTCATTATCATTCTTATTATAATTATTGCTTTTATCATGATAATTATCATAGATCAATATCATTATTATTATTGTTATCATTATCATGATTATTGTTATTATCATTGTTATAATTTTTTTTTCTTGTGTACTCATGTTTCGTCTGAGATTAAATTGGAAAATCATATAAAAATGATTTACAGATTTTGACACTCATTCTTTCCACTCCTTCATACATCCCTCTTTCTCTCTTTTCTCCGTCCCTATCTCCTCTCTTTCTCTCCCTCCCCCTTCTCTCTCTCTCTTTCTATACCTCCTTCCCTTTCCCTCTCTCTGTCTTTCTTTCCCTCCTTCCCTCCCACAGTCTCTCTGTCTCTGTCTCTCTCTCCTCTCCCCTCTCTATTGCTCTTTTTCTCTCTCCCCTCCCCCCTTTTCTCTTTCCTCCTTCCCTCCCCCATTCTCTTTCTCCCTCTTTCTTTCCCTACCTCCCTCTCTCTCCTTTCTTTTCTCCTCCCTCCCTCCCTCTCTCCTCTCTCTCTCTCTCTTTCTCTCTCTCTTCTCTCTCTCTCCTCTCCTCTCTCTCTCTCTCTCTCTCTCTCTCTCTCTCTCTCTCCCTTCATTCCATCCCCCACTCTCTCTGTCTCTGTCTCTCTCTCCCATTCTCTTTTTCTTCCTTTGCCTTTTTCTTCGCTGTAGTTAGAGTTTCCACACACCGGAAGCCAATTTTAATTCGAAACATCTCCGACATTTTCTTCACACAAGCGTTAAATTTTGGCACTCGAGACTAAAATCATTTTCGCTTCTCGTTTTCCTTCCTTTTTTCATTTCTGCCTCTTTTTTTTTGGGGGGGGGGGGGGGGGTGAATGGGTGGATGGGGAGCAAGAGAGAAAAGCAAGGCAGGTGGATGAATATCTTTTCTCTCGTTTTTGAGCTTTCGAAAACTTTGTCTGCGGATCCGACAAGTAATGGTGCTCAAGAGGTGCTTTTTTATAACGATTATGTATGTGTGCGTATGTACATACATACGTATACACGTGTGTGTGTGGTGTGTGTTGTGTGTGTGTGTGTGTGTGTGTGTGTGTGTGTGTGTGTGTGTGTGTGTGTGTGTGTGTGTGTGTGTGTGGTGTGTGTGTGTGTTGTGTGTGTGTGTGTGTGTGTGTGTGTGTGTGTGTGTGGTGTGTATGTGTGTAATGTTTTTACATAAATACACATAATGATAATGATGATTTTGATGATAACAATAACACAAATAATGATAAGAATGATGATAATGATAATAATAGTAAATGGAATTAGCATTAATGAACACAATAATAGTATTAGCCTTAAAGATAATAACATAAATAATGCTAATAATACATGAATTGATACGAATACATTCTAAATTCATTCATTAAATTTATCTATCTATTAATTTATTTTATTTATTTAAATTGAATAATATAAATAATATAAATAATTGAATTTGTTTTATTTTATTCTATTTATTTAAATTGAATAATATAAATAATATAAATAATTGAATATATTTATTCTATTTTATTTATTTAGATTGAATAATATAAATAATATAAATAATTGAATAAATGATTTGGAATGATTCTAATCAAACCAAATCATTCCTAAACCCAACCTAGATTCCTGATAGTCAGCCTTAACCAAGTCTACTGAAGCCGAACGAAACTGAACGAAGCAGGATCTTTGAGAAACACAAACTGAGGTCTTGCATTTTCCATTTCTCTGAAGATGTGGGAAGATGGTGTAAGAAATAAAAAAAAAATTGAGAGAGAGAGAGAAGAGGAGAGAGAGAGAGAATGGGAGAGAGAGGAGAGAGAGAGAATGAGAGAGATGAGAGAGAGAGAGAGAGAGAGAGGAGAGAAGAGGAGAGAGAGAGAGAGAATGAGAGAGAGAGAGAGAGAGAAGAGAGAAGAGAAAGAGAGAGGAAGAGAGAGAAGAGAGAGAGAGAGCAGAGAGAGAGAGGAGGGAGAGAGAGAGAGAGAGAGAGAGAAGAGAATGAGAGAGAGAGAGTGAGAGTGAGAGAGAATGAGAGAGAGAGAGAGAGAGAGAGGAGAGAGAGTAGAGAGAGAGAGGAGAGAGAGAGAGAAGAGAGAGAGAGAGAGAGAGAGAAGAGAGAGAGAGAGAGAGAGAGAGAGAGAGAGAGAGAGAGAGAGAGAGAGAGAGAGGAGAGAGAGAGAGAGAGGAGAGAGAGAGAGAGAGAGAGAGAAGAGAGAATGAGAAGAATGAGAAAGAGAGAGAGAGAGAGAGAGAGATTTAACGGGTCTTCTAATATGGAACTACACTGCCACAGATTGAATACTCAACAAAAACTTGGTATGGTATGCTGCCCATTGCTTAGCTAACGTCAACACGGATATTGTTGCACAACCTCCGAAAACCCTCTGGAGAGATGCAATCCCAATTCCTCTAAAGGTGCTGTCACACTAGCACTTTTTTCGTCATTTTTTTTTTACTATTTCTGAAATTTTTGTCCATTTTTGACGAATTGTCGATTTTCCAGTCAGACGATAATGACCGTTTCCGTTTGAAAACCTTTCCGTCAACTTTTTCAGCATACTCAAAGTCAAGAGTTAATATATTCGAGAATGTTTGTATTTATGTTAAATAAAATTGTCAAAAAATTGACGGAAAAAGTGCTAGTGTGACACGGCCTTAAATGACACAGCAAACGACCCTTGGGAGAATTCTAACAATTTACGATTTAAAAGCCACCTCGCTGCAGAATGGAGGTCCAACTGCTGTCCACCCAAGCTCTGAACTCCCCGTCTTCTTTTCGAAATAAAATAAAAAAAAATCTATGAAAAGCGAACGCCAAACCAACTTCTTACCTACCTATCTATCTCTATCTCTCCCCTCCCCCACTCTCTCTCTCTCTCTCTCTTTCGCTCTTTATCTACCTATCTATTTCTATCTCTTCGCCCCCCCCCCCAAACAATAAACAAGGGGGGAATAAAATCGGTCTATCATATCCCCAAGAACAGCGTCGTCCTCGAGTGCGGAGCAGAATTTCCAGAGCCGTTTCACTTCCCAAACATCAAAAAAAAACCCACTACCAAACCTCAAACCTCTCAAAATACCCCCCCCCCCCCCCACCCCCCCAGTTCGAGTTCGAGTTCCCAATCTCCGCCTAACCCAGAAGATACCGCATACTGACACGCCCCCCCCCACCCTACCTCCCGCAGCAGTCAGGTGGCGGAGCAAAGACCTCAGGACCGATCTTACGAAACCTCGACTCCCGCCGCAGACTGAACCGGATCGAAGCCGACCGACCGACCGAGCCAATTAAACCGACCTCATTGTCAGTCCTCTGAACGCCCGCTCGCAACTTTGGTAAATCAACATGCCGTACGGGCGTTGTGGGCGTTTTGCCTTCGCTTCCCTTGTCCCTCTTCCGGTGGTTTATCGTCATCTTCCTTTTCATCATTCATATAATATATATATATATGATATATATATGTATATATATGTATATAGATATATATATATATGTATGTATGTATGTATGTATAGATATGCACACACACACACACACAGAAATGTTTTTGACCGTTTCGAAACGGTCAAATACATCTCTTGTATTGTGAAGATATTCATTCTCATTCATACCATTTCTACATTTGTCAACATGAATACGGTTCATACATATATGCAAATCTATCTATCTATATCTATATATATATCTATCTATATATATATATATATATATATATATATATATATATATATATATATATAATACATACATACACATACACACAAATATTTGTGCATTTCTTTTTTCTCAAGTGTACATAAATACAAAATGGAACATGATATTAAACTTCCCAATACTTAAAAAAAAAAAAAAATAAATAAAATAAAATAAAAAATAAATAATAATAATAATTAAAAATAAAAAGAGTAGCACTTACATTCCATGAATTTCAAAACGATACGAGAAAAAACAGTATCCCCGAAAAAAGTGTCAAAATCGAAATTATGAGACAAAAAAAAAAAAGAAAAAAAAGAAAAAAAAGAAAAAAGAAAAAAAAAAAATACAGACACGAAAAAAGAAACGGAGGGAAAAAGTTATTATATTACTTTCAAATTTTTATTCTTACTATTATCATTATCAGTATAACTATTAAATTATCAACATTATTATTATCACTATTATTATCATAATCATCCTCTTTTCTAATATCATTATAATTATTCTTATCAAAATCATATTGCAACTCTACTTGTGTCTGTCCGTTCTTACACTACACATACACACATGTTATAGACACCATATTCCATGTGACTATAACATGAAGTCAATTAAATTTTGGTGTAAAATGGGGTGATAATTGACTATGTAAATAATAAAGAATCTCTCTCTCTCTCTCTCTCTCTCTCTCTCTCTCTCTCTCTCTCTCTCTCTCTCTCTCTCTCTCTCTCTCTCATACACTTTGTTGTTTTTATCAATCTTAAACCTGGCAAAACTTACCTAAAAAAAAAAAAAAAAAAAAATCAGTTCGGGTAAAATTATTTTTTTTCTTAACCACATCTTCACATCATCACTTACATCTACATAAGTGATATACGCGTGCGTTAATATCAAATCAAATCCTAAGCAATCATGTAAAGTCAATGTTTATTTATCCTTCCCTGTACTTCTTCCATTGATTTACCTTACCCATTATCTTCTACCTCCAAGCCCTATCATTCTTCACAATCTCCCTCTTCATTCATTTTCCTCTCATCGATAGATAATCCCATTAACATATATCTATCGCCACCCTCCAACCCCATCCTTCTATCGAAGCCTGGCAAGGGACACCATTCCAAACAACAGCTGATTCAACCTCATTGCAAAAAGCTGAACTGGCGGTCTGCTAATGACACCATTCCCTCGTAAAGGTCAGCATGCCTCTCGTGTCTGTCCTTTGATAATTACGCTTTGAAACGCACAGAGTCAAAGTTACTTACACGGCCCAACGCGTAGATGCACCAATTCACAACCACGCACGTATGCAAAGTACAATTATTAGCACGGTCCAACGTACACAATATATATACCCAACTGGCCATACATTAGCCATCAGGGGGCTACGTAACAGTTGATGAGAAAGTGTTATTGTAAACCGACAACTTGTTTCCGGTTGTTTTTATTTGGTGTTTATAAAAGCCCGAATGAACTATGAATACAAAATGTAACAGTGAATGCATGATATGAAACTTCCAATTAACTAACAATTTAATTATGTACTGCATTTGTGCTGTAAAGGGAAACACGTGTGGGATAGCATTTTTAATCCCCTAACAAACATTTATTCATAATACTGGAAATACTATTGATAACGATAATACCAATAATAACAATAACAATACAAATAATGATAACAAACATAATAAGGATAATATTTTCATACGATAATACCAATAATAACAATAACAACACTAATAATGATAACAAAAATAATAAGGATAATATTTTCATCATAATATTGGTTATTATCGTAATGAAAAGATAATAACAATACCAACAATAACAAGGATAATCATGACAATAATACTAATAAAAGTTGTTTATATACTTTATGTAATATTTGGCGAGACACATTGTAAACCAAGATAGAGAAATACGCATTTTCTGTAAGCTTGTCCAACAACACATTTCTCAGTTCGCTATTTCTGAAATATTCTTTAAAGATAGCATTTGTGTTCTTACTGTCCTTACTAATACTACTATTATTAAAATTTTCAGTCATTTTTTATAATTGTTTGTATTAACATTATTATCGTTTTTTTATCATTATTATTATTATGTCATTATTAACATTAATATTTTTATCATAATTATCATTTTTATTGTTATTATTATCGTAGTTATTTATAAGAGTGGAAATCATCATTATTGTTAATATCTTATCATTTTATCATTATTGTTAATATTTCATGGTCATTTTATCATTATCTCTTACTATTTCTATCATAATTATAATTTTTATTATTACAATTATTATTATTATTATTATTTTCATCATTATTGTCATCGTTATCATCGTCATAAATACCATCATTAAACCATTATTATTGTCATCATTATCATCATTAATCACTATCATCATTAATCACCTTAAATTCACATAGAAAAAAATATATAGACAAAAAATTTAAATAACCAGCCCAGAATTTAATAGAGAAAATTTTCCCTCACAACCCCACTGAAACCCTAAAGTGACTCCTCATAACCCCCCTTATAACGACCCCAAGGTTATTATACGAGGACCCTCCGACAGCACTTTAACGACCCTGAGACATCCGTAAAGCCTTATAACAACCCTTTAACAACCCTACGAAGTTCCTTTTGCGACAACCTTATAACAGCCCTCCAACGACCCTATGCATCTTAAACAACCGTCGATGACAATCTAACGACCCTATAACGACGATTTAACAACCTTGCAACGGTCCTCCAACCAACCTACTACAACTTCTCTCTAACAACCCTGTAACAACCCTACAACGACCCTGTAACAGACCCTGTAACAGCCCTACAGCTGTCCTCTAACAATCCTACAACTGTCCTCTAACAATCCTACTGTACAACGGACAACAGTGTAACAACAAACAATCTTACGGTACAACGACCCTCTAACAACTTACAACAGTCCTCTAACAACCCTACAACGACCCTCTAACAACCCCAATAATCAAGTTTTTTTTTCCCGACCCGACGCCGCCGAACACGAGTTGCCAACTACGATTAAAACAGGCATAATAAATGAAAATCCTCGAAAACCGATTACCTGTCCAAGGTGAGGAGAGGGAGGGGGGTTGGGGGGGGTGGGGGGTAGGGATTTTAACATTTTGGTCCTTCTGGGGGTTTAAGAACGAAATGGGGGGGGGGGGGGGACTCTCGCTCTCGTGATCTCTCTCTGGGTCTTTTTTATTCTTCTCGTTCTATCTGTGTCTGGCTGTGTGTCCGTGCTGCTCTCTCTCTCTCTCTTTCTTTCTTTTTCTCTCCTTTCTTCCTCTCTCTCTCTCTCTTCTTCCTCTCTCTTTCTCTCTCTCTCTCTCTCTCTCTCTCTCTCTCTCTCTCTCTCTCTCTCTCTCTCTCTCTCTCTCTCTCTCTCTCTCTCTCTCTCTCTCCACATACACACACGTACGCATATATAAAATAATGACAATAATGATCGTGATAATGATAATGATGATAATAACGATGATTGTGATAATGATAACAAAAATAATGATATTAATAAAAATGATAGAAATGATCATAATCATAATGATAACAATAATAATAGTAATCATAATAATGTTAGAAATGATGATAATGATCGTAACAATAATCATGATAACAATTATGATAATAAAAAGTAAAAAAAATAATGATAATGATGATGATAAGGATAATGAGCATGATAATAGTATAACAATCATACAAATAGTAAAATTCATAATAGCGATAACAAGAACCACAATGATCATAAGATCAGAAAAAAAGACTCAACCGTTAATAGACTATATAATTTTCTTTCCGTTATATTACTCTAATAATTACCCTCTCCTTTTTTTTCTTTCTTTTTCATTACCACCCAAACCCCATTTTCTTCGCGTGTCTCTCTACCGTCCTTTTGGATTTTCCTTTCCCTGTTGTCCTTGTCGTCAGCCGTCCTTAGGAGAGCGCCTTGGCCATCTCATCTCCCGACGTCCGGCCAATTGCCCTTATCGGGATCGGCCAATTGAGACGGTGACAAATGACCCCGATTTCGCTTCAGGTCAGGGATCGGAGGCTGAACTGGCGGTCTGCTTTGATAACTGCATTTTGTTGAATAATAGGATGAGGATGATTTGCTGGTGGGTGTATTATGGAGGTGTATACGCATACATACACGCGTGGGCACGTACGTACATGCACGCGTGAGCACGTAGGTAAACTCACAACCACACACGAAACAGACTCCCACATAACCAAACACGCACGCACACAAAACAACACATACACACACAGACAAACACACACAGACACAAACTAACACACACATATAAACAGACACAAACACAAACAAACACACACAGACACAAACACACACATATAAACAGACACAGACACAAACTCACACACATAAAAAAAAACATACACACACACACACAAACTAACAAGAGGTAGGAAACATGAAGAGACAATTATTTCTATCCCAATAGATTGTTTCCGATTAGTTTTACTTCCTTTCAAAAAAACTTAAATGAACTATGAATACAAAATGCAACAAGGGAAGCATGATTCTGAACATCACAACGAATATCAATTTTCTTTTTGTATTACATGAAAGGAAACACAAATGATACATCGTCTTTTACACACTGACTATTTACATTTCATGAATTTCGAAATCATAATAATGATAAGAAATAAGTATATATATACATATATATATATATGTATACATATGTGTGTGTAGTGTAGTGTGTAGTGTGTGTGTGTATTTTTTTTTTTTTGGGGGGGGGGGGTAAAACAGTCTCTGGGGAGGAAATCAGTCAAAAAAACATTATATATTTTATAGATACCGTGCTAGAAATTCTAAACAGAGGAAAAGAATATTTTATTTTTTTATTTATTTTTTTTTCTTTCTCTTTTCTTTTTATTTACTTTAAGCCTGACCAACAAAACACATTTTCTGATGGCGCTGTATCTGCTGTTTGGAATTCTCAACATTATTGTAAATTTTATCATTCATTTCCCTTACCTGTTTTCCCTTATTAATCACTTTCTCACCTTCTATTTCTCTTACATTCTCGTTACCTTTTGAATACAGGGATAATAATAACGATAATAATGATGGCTGTATCAACAACTATACCAAAAATGACTTACCAAAAAAAAAAAAAAAAAAAAAAAGTCATATTACACATTATACTGAAAATATGTTTATCTTGAAGAGACTATGAAAAATAAATAACATGAAAGGGCCATATATAACATGGTATATACAAAATAGTCATTGTTATACCATTCATATACTAAAAAGAAACCAACTACTTAAAATGCATGCAGCTGCAATCTATTTCAACTATCAATTCCTAACTAATACGATGTTTATGAGGAAGTAAATATGTGAGACAAAATGCTTTACATAAAAAAGAAATATCGTAATACATACTCATGAGAATATTAGCTAAATTTTCCTTAATCACGTGACAAAACTATATTTCGAAAGACATGCCTGAAGCCGATAAAAAGTAGCACAATATTTCGGAGCAACAAATCAAAATAACACAACACAAAAAGTAATCTGTAAATCTGTACCAGCCCTACAACGACCCTCTAACAACCCTTAGCGACCCTCTAACAACCCTACAACGACCCTCTAAAACCTAAAACGACCTCTAACAACCTGAACGACCCTCTAACAACCCTAAAACGACCCTGTAACAACCCTACAACAAGCCTGTAACAACCCTAAACGACCCTCTAACAACCCTACAACTTTTTTTGTATCAAATGCTGATAAAGTTTTTGACGATAATAATGATAAAAGATATTACTGAAAAAAATCCTATCATCTTCAATATCATTATTGATAATGATAATATTTTTTATCATCATCATCATTATCACTATCATATATAGCTATTACTGATATAAAACAATAAGAAAAATAAAAATAATACTATAATCATCATACCTTATTATCC
>NW_020868481.1:653248-655748 GCF_003789085.1 Penaeus vannamei | reverse complement strand
TCCCTCCCGCTCCTCCTCTCCCTCCCTCCCTCCCTCCCTCCTCCTTCCTCCTCCCCTCCTTCCTCTCCCCCTCCTCGTCCCTCTCCCTCCCTCCCTCCCTCCTCCCTCCTTCCCTCTCCCTCCCTCCCTCCTCTCCTCCCTCCCCTCCTCTCCCCCTTCCTCTCTCCCTCTCTCCCTCCCTCCCTCCGCTCTCTCCTCCCTCCTCCTCGCCTCCCCTCCCTCCTCTCTCCCTCGCCTCTCCTCCCTCCTCCCTCCTTCGCTCTCCGTCCTCCTTCTCCTCTCTCCCTCCTCCCCTCCTCCCCTCCTCCTCCTCCCCTCCCTTCCTCCTCCCTCCCTCCCTCCTTCTCCTCTCCTCCCTCCTCCCCTCCCTCCTCCTCCCCCTCCTTCCCCCTCCCTCCCTCCTCCCTCCCTCCCTCCCTCCTCTGTCCCTCCCTCCCTCCCTCCCTCCCCTCCTTCCTCCTCCTCCTCCCTCCTCCTCCCTCACTCCCTCCTCTCCTCCCTCCTTCCTCTCTCCCTCCCTCCCTTCCCTCCCTCTCCTCCTCCTCCCTCGCCCTCCTCTCCTCCTCCTTCCCCTGCCCTTCCTCTCCCCTCCCTCTCTCTCTCCCTCCCTCCTCCCCCCTCCCTCCTTCCTCTCCCGCCTCCCTCCCCTCATCCTCCCTCCTCCTCCTCCTCCTTCCTCCTCCCTCCCTCCCTCCCTCCCTCCTCCCTCCCTCCCTCCCCTCCTTCCTTCTCTCGCCCTTAACGAGTCTCAGCCCCGAGCGCAGGAGGTGCTCTCTCCCTCTTGCTCGTTTAAAATCACTCTTTTATTCGCCCTCTCGCTCTCTCGTTCATTTTTATCGCTTTCTCTCTCTCGCTCCGTTCGGCTCATCGGATACTAAATCTTGTGTTTATTTTTATTTTTTTTTTTTTTTTTTTTTTTTTTTTTTAGATTCTTTTGTAAATCATTTTTCGTTTTCCTTCTTCTTTAAATTCATTTTATTTTATTCTCTCGTAGTTTCTTTCTCCTCCTCTCATTCTTTTATTTGGATCACTAAAGGCATTTCTTTCTCTGACTGTCATACATGCCAGGAACACACACACACACATACATACATACACGCACCGCACAGCACGCACACGCACACACACACACACACACACACACACACACACACACACACACACACACACACACACACACACACACACACACACACAACACACATACACTCTTGCCTCTTCCTCCTCAGTCTCCATTCTCCATTTTCCTTTCTCCCTTCTCCCTCTGCTTACTCTCATTATTCATCCCTCATTTTCTTTCAATCCTTCTTTCTACCCTCTCATTCTCTCTCATTCTCTCATTCTCTCTCTCTCTCTCTCTTCCACTTTCTCCTTTTTTTTCTCTTTTCACTTATTAATTTGTTCACTCTGCGCACCTGCAAGGCTTACTGTTCACTGGAAGAACAAGTTGAAGAACCAATTTCTCACTTTTGTCTCTTTTCTCTTCTTCCTATTTTTCCATCCTTGCTATCAACAGATTCTTCTTCTTCCTCATTTTTGCTTGCTTTCCCTTTTCTCGCTTTTTCTTCTTTTTCCTAACTCATTCCTTTCTTCTCTATCCTCTCTTCATCTTCTGTTCTCTATTGCTTTCGTTTTCCTTATTTTTTCTCTCTCTCTTTCAGTCCTTTTATAATTCTCCCTTTCTCTCTTTGTTCTGTCGCTTGCTCTCTCTCTCTCTCATTTTCTCTCACTTTCTCTCTCTCTCCCCCCCCTCTCTCGCTCTCTCTCTCTCTCTCACTCAAATTCTCTCTCTCTCTCTCTCTCTTTCCCTCTTTTTTATCTGTCTGTCTGTCCATCCGTCTGCTCTCTCTCTCTCTCTCTCTCTCTCCCCTCTCCCTCTTCGTCTCTGTCTCTGTCTATCATCCTCTCCCTCCACTCTCATTTTCTCTCTCCTTCTCCCTCCCTCCCTACCTCCTTCTCTCTCTCCCTCTCCTTCTTTCTCCCTTTCTCTCCTCTCTCTCTCTCTCCCTCTCCTTCTTTCTCCCTTTCTCTCCTCTCTCTCTCTCTCCCTCTCCTTCTTTCTCCTTTCTCTCCTCTTCTCTCTCTCTCTCTTCCTTCTTCTTCTCCCTCTCTTCTCTCCTCTCTCTCTCCTCTTCGCTCCAATCGCTCCCTTTTCCAATCCGCTTCTTAATGACTCCTCCCCACTGCACTTGTTAGATATTCATCAGAGGATATAGAATGGGCCGATGAGGCAATTATTTCTCATCATTGTAAACATATTTCTTACTCCTTCACATTTCTTCTGAATCCCTGCCATTTTCTTCTAATTCTTCGTTTCTCTTTTTCGTTCTCTTTTTTTTCTTTTTTAATTTTCTTGTAATTCTACTTTTTTCTTTGCCCTTTCCTCTAATTCTTCTTCATCTCTGATTCTTCTCCTTCATTATCTAATTCTGTTCTTCTTTTTCATCATCATCATTATGATTATTTCTTTCTTTTCTTTTTCACTCTCTTATTCTTCCCC
>NW_020868481.1:640748-643248 GCF_003789085.1 Penaeus vannamei | reverse complement strand
AAAGCGTTCTGGGCAAAAGGTGGTAATTCCTGGGACCAGAACCAGTTTTGTTTTGTTAACGGGAGGAAGGCATGTGATACGAGAGACGAGGGTGAAAGACAGATTAGTCGATGAAACGCGCGATTTAAGGCCCGAACCTGCGAGGCGAACGGCAGCTCCTGAAGGGTGAGTGAAAGTACCAATCAGACACTGTAGTGCCCGACGTAACTCAATAATGATACGTCGATTTTTTTCTTCCTCTTTTAAACGAAGTACTAAATCGATAACTTAATAATTGGTGCAGCGTGAAAGTACCAAGGCGATTATTTTCCAAACCATTAAGGCTATGCTATAATCGAAAGGGGGATGCCTGACTATAACGGACTAATACACATCATAGAAAGGAATTTGTGCTAATCATAATGACATCACCGAGGTTATAAACTGGTCATCAGGTATTTAAATTTCCAGCGAACTATTCAGCCAGTCTCAAGCATCTGAGAAGTAGCAATTTTATGTACAATTTGCAGTTTCAGCTTACAAGTACTATGTCAGAGGATAGTATATTAGTTGTGTTGAAACGATAATAACAGCAATAGTGATAATGATAATCATCGTGATGGTATATCGTGGTAATGATGGTGACAACGCTGTCAAATCTTTGTTAGAATTTATTATGTATATATATATATATATATATTATATATATATATATATATATATATATATTTATATGTGTTTGCATGTGTATAGATATGTCTATGTGTTTATGTGTGTGTGTGTGTGTGTGTGTGTGTGTGTGTGCATTAAATATGTACCCCCCCCCCCTACATACACACGCAAACTCACTCACACACAAATTAGTAAAGAAATCTAGAATTTTAAGTCCATCAAAGGCTTTCTTCTTCCTTTTAGGTCACAGAGGTCAACTGACACGTCTGCGGATGACACAGGCGCATCAAAAGGCTTGCGACAGGTAATTGGTTGAGTCAAGAAATCATCGTCGAATGATTTTCCTATTCTGAGAATTTTCTGTATCGAAGACGGTGTCATTATAACTGTTTTTTTAGAGATGTTTAGTGACCCGAGCAAAGGAAGAAGATGAAGAAATAATGATAATGGAGATAAGGGAACGAAGGAAGTGGGGAATATAAGGGAGAACGAGGAGGAGATAGATAAAGATCTTAAAGTGGGAAGGAAGAAAGGAATTTAAGGAAAATAAAGGGCTTGAAGTGAGAAAGAAGGAAGGAATTTAAGGAAGATTTGGGAGTGACAATAGGTGGCAGAGCGGAAAAAGTAGAGATAAAGGGAGAAGGATAAAGAACAGAATAAGAAAGAAGGGAAACAAAAGGTAGAAGGAAGTGGGTAAAAATTGAAGGAAGAATACTGTTATTTCTTTTATCTATTTATTCATTTTTTGTTTTGTAGAATTTCCACGGGTCCCACTAATAATTATAATAATAAAAGCAATAATGATTGCAAGAAGGATAATAATGATAATTATGAGGATCATGATAATGATGACATTGTTAAAAACAGTCACAATAAAAGCAATAATTCTCATGTTAATATGTGTAACAAAAATAGTCGTAACTATCATGGTAATAATAGCAACAACAACAAGCAACAATATATGTATATATACATATATTGTTGCTTATACATATACATATATACATACACACACACACACACACACACACACACACATACACATATATATATATATATATTTATATATATTATATATATATATATATATATATATATATATATATATATATATATATATATATTATATATATATATGTATATATATATGTGTGTGTGTGTGTGTGTGTGTGTGTGTGGTGTGTGTGTGTGTGTGTGTGTGTGTTGTGTGTGTGAGAGAGAGAGAGAGAGAGAAAGAGAGAGCGAGGGAGAGAAAGAAAGAGAGAAAAAGAGCTGAGAACCAGATAAATTGAAAGAAAGAGAAATTTATAAATCAAAGGTGAATGAGATTAGGAAGAATTAGAAATAGAAAGAAACGAGAAGAAGAAAACAGATTGAAAATATTAGAAATAGAAAGAAAAGAAAAGAAGAGAACATATATAAAGAAGAATAAAGAATAAACAAAAAATAAAATTCCATTTCGATCAGCAAAGACTCCATGATATAAGAGAGAGCAATACCGTATGAACTGACCGCCGAAAGTCGCTATCAGCAATTTATGCAAAAATCCTTCTCTTATCTGTTCCTCTCCTCTCTCGATGTGGCGTTATATTTTTTCCCCGAGATGTGGATTTGTTTATCCATTATTAATCCATTATAAGAGTGTTTTTTTTAATGTGTACCTGTCTCAGAAATCGAGATCAGTTGCTGTGTGGGATAACTTCGATTGCAGAAATTAGAGTAAAAATGGTATTAGGATTGAAGTTTTGTTTTGTTGGATTAATTGCAGATTTGGCAACGTACTGACCTAAGATTTATTTTTTTACCGGTTTTATATTGCTCGATCATGTGCGAACTGCAAGAAATATAA
>NW_020868481.1:625748-635748 GCF_003789085.1 Penaeus vannamei | reverse complement strand
GACATAATATACATACACGCACCACACACACACACTCACAACACACGCACACACACACAAAACAACACACACACACCACACATACACACACACGCACACACACACACAACACACACACACACACACACAACACCACACGCAGCACCACACACCACACACACACACCACATAACTATATAATCATATATACTACTTATATTACTATATATATTAGTCATTAATAACTATATACCATAATATAATATCCTAATATTATGTCCCCCTATATATATATAGTATATGTATATATATTAGTAGCTATAGTACTATCATATTACTAATATACATACTTATATGGACCTTGGCACATACTCATCATACACTATAATATATTGTATATATATATATTATAGTATATATTATATACGGTAGCTAATACTATATTATATATATATCCTAGTATATATATATAATTACACATATACCATACATCATATATTATATACTTATATATATTATTATATATATATATATAATACTATAAAGTATACTATATATATACTATATCATAATAGTATATACTCTATATAATATATATATATATTTACATATGTATATATATATATATCCACAATATATTTCACCTATATATACCTACTACTTACTCCATATTAAACTTCCCTCCTCTATAATATCATATACGATTATTTAATATAACTATACTTATATATAATACTTATGATATATAATATATTACATACATATATATACTATACTACTACTATCCTACTCACTATATTCATATCATTATATATCAATGTATCGTATAATATATACTATTATTATATATACCTATACATACTTATACTATCACGTCATATCATATATATATACACTCACTATAATGTATGACTATATAATAATGACGCTATTATATACTATATATCAGCTAACTAATCGCTATACTATATATGACTTAGAACAATTATATACTGATAATATTACTACTAGTATTATACCTACTCATACATACCCCACAACCACACACAACACACACCACACACACACACACACCACACACACACACACACACACACACATACGTACTACCTATACCTATACATATATATCTAGCTATATATATATACTACTATATCATCTACATTACTATATATATTCTATACATATTACTTAAACAACTATGTATGCTATATATATACTACATAGTTACTATATTATCTCTATACTTATATACTATACTATATATACTCTCATACCACCTTATATACATACCATTACATATGCTGTACGTCATATATGCTGTACTACTATAGTATATATATTATATAACCTCTATACTACTATATCATATACTATAAAGTGGATATAAACTTTACACTCATATACTATAATATCACTCCAACCACATTGTAGTGTGTAGTTAATGATGCTGTGTGATTTTTATATATGCATCACCAACACACCGACCATAGTATTTTATATACACACCACACAACACACATACCCTATACCCATCTCTCCATGACCCATCATCTACCCTTTGACATCAAACCACTATATACACCTAAAAGCAAGCAATATAAGAACAAGGGACGAAGCTCCAATACCAGAACAGTGAAGACCACCGAACCCAACACACACACGTAGGCGCCTATAGAACACCACCACTGACTAAGCCTTCAGCAATTCTTCCTAAGCAAGACAAGCCTGTCATTTTCATCACAAAGGCGGTCTAATCAACTTCGAGGCGCTTGTCGGATCCCGCTATTCGTCAAGTGCCTGTCCTTCGCTCTTCGGCTTGCCTCTTGATGTTACTCAATTTCCTGTCCAATTAATCGCTCATATTCTACGTTTGTTCTCAGTTTTATGACTTTTATCTTTGGTTGACTGCAGTAGATTTTCTTAGCATGTATTTTTATTTTTTATGAAGTTTTCATTTTTCATTCAATTTATCTTCCAATCACTACTCCTTCCATGCCTATGAGACGAAACTGATTTCGCATCGCTCTACTAGGCCTCCCTAGACTACACCTACTTCGCCCACTCCTTCCAACTCTCCTCACTCTCTTTTCTACTCCTGCTTTCCTCTCCTGCTCTCTCATGCCCTCTCTCGTCATTCCTGTCTCTCTCTCTCCTCTCTCTCTCTCTCATCCTCCTCCTTTCTCTTCTCTCCTCCTCTCTATCTATCTATCTATCTATCTCGACAGTCAAGTCCTATCTCTCATCATTCTATCTATTTTCCTATCACTCTGTCACGCCCTCCCGCCCCCTCTTTCTCTCCTCACTCCTTCTCCCCATATCCTCCCTCTTCACCCTTCGCTTCTCTTCTCCTTCCTCTTCCCCCCCCCCCTCTCTCTCTGCTCCAGCTCCTCTCTCCGTTTTCATTTTACAGATTAATTACAACTCCAGGTGCGCCGTCTGAACAACACAAACTTGCGAAATCTCGAGATGTTCAAAGCTGGCGATTCCGTAATGCTTGATGTGCAGGAGCTACATCTGGCTTGACGCTCGGAGGTTTGGAAGGAGAAGGCCTGGAAGAGGAGGGAAGAGGAGGCTAGAGGAACAAGAAGCGGAAGCGGAGGTGGAGGAAAGAGGAGGATATGTGGACAAGAAGAGCGAAGCAGGTAGCCACGAAAGAGAGAAGAGGCGAAGAAAGAGAGAGGCAAGAGGTGACGGAGGCAACAAGAGGCAGCAGGTGGAAAGTAGCAATGAGAAGAGAGACGGGAAGCAGGACCGGTAGAGGACCAACTAATAAAAGAGGAGGCAGTGGAAGAACACGACGCCGGTCAGAGCAAGAGGCAGAGAACGACAGCGTAGAGAAGGAGAGAGAGGAGAAAGAGAGGCAGGTTAAAGCACGCGAGATAGGAGAAGAGGAAGGAAGAGCGAGCGACGGCGTAAAGGAAGAGGAGGAGGAAGAGGAGGTAGAAGGAGGAGTGGAGAGAGGGGAAAAGTAGGAAAGAGAGGAAAAAGAGAAAGGAAGATGAGGAATGGAGAGAGGAATGGAAGAAGAAGGAGGAACAATCTAGGAGAAAATGCGGAGGAAGGAGGAGAGGACAGAAGAGGTTGAAGCAGGAAAGAGAAAAAAGATGGAGGAAGAAGAGGGAGAGGAAACAGCCAGGATTAGGAGAAGGACAGAGTAGAACGGAATGAAGAAAAAGAAAGAGAGTAAGGAGGATTCAAGAAGGAGGAAGACAAAGGTGTGGAGTATGGAAGAGAGGAAAAACAGAAGAGCGAAGGGGAGGCAGAAAAAGACGATTAGGAGAAGACAAGCAAGAGGATCAGAGGGAGAAGAAAAGTTAAGAAGAAGGGAAGAGGAGAAGGAGGACGGTAGGACAGTCAGGAAAAAGAGGGAGGAAAAGGAGGAGAAAGAGCACCGAAGATCAAAAGGGAAAAAGAGACAGTCTTAAAGTAAGTAGAAAAGCGCTCTAAAGGAGTACCCTCGAAGGAGGAAGAGGCGGAGAGGAGGAGCCGCAAAGATGACGGAGGATGGAGGAGGAGGAAGTAGGAGAGGAAGTCAGGAGGAGTAAGGGGGCAGTCCATGTAGCGAGGAATGAGAAAATAAGCGAGAAAGTGAGTAACTGGATAAACAGGAGCAACAGAGAGGAGGGAGGCACGAGGAGTAAGAGGGAGGAGAGACGGGACTAAGGACGAGGCAGGCAGTAATAGTATGAGACAGAAAATGTAGTGGAACAATGAGGCAATCGGATTAAACAAGGACAGAAGTGAGAGGAGAGAGGGGAGCCGACCGACGTAGGCGGAAGGAAAAGAAGACGGAGAGGGAATAGAAAATTGAAAAGAGAAAGAAGGGGCAAGAAAAAGTAGAATAGTTAGAAGAAGGAGGAGGAGAATTCCAGGACAATACATGAACTATGAAGTACAGAGGAGGTCAAGAAGAAAAGAAGACAAAAGAAGAGTTTAGCGAAGATGGCAAAAAGGTGGAAGAAAATTAGAAAGAGAAAGAGAAGCAAGAGAGAAACGAAGCGTAGAGCATGAAAGAAAGAACCATGAAAGGCGAAGAAAAGAAAGAGGAACGAGAACGAAGAGGAAGGACAAGAGGAAGGCAGAAGAAAAGGAAAGAGGGAAGGGCCAGAAAGAGCAACGAAACGCAAGGCAGAAAAAGCAAGGAAGAGCAGAAAGAAACAAAAGAAATAGAGGGAGGAACAGAAGATGAAGAAAGAGGGCAATAGCACGAAAAAAAAAGAAAAGCAGGAAGGCGCAGAAGAGAAGAAAGGGGAAGACAGCAGAAAGAACACAAGGAAAGAGGAAGAAGGAGAAGAACAAGAACAGAGGCAAAGCGACAGAGCAGAGAAGAAAGAGGCCTAGACGAGCAGAGACAAAGAAAGAGGTAACGAGGCGAGAGAAAACAAAAGAGGTACAGAGCAGAGGAAGAAAGGGTGAGAGCAGAAAAAAGGAGATAGGGAAGAGCACCAGCAGGAGAAAGAGGCACAGGAGCAGAAGACAAAGAAAGAGGAAAGAGGAGAAGAAAAGCAAGACGGAAGGCAGAAGAGAGTAAAGAGGAAGAGCAGAAAAACGAAAAGAGGAAGCAGCAGAAGAAAAGAACAGAGGCAAGAGACAGGCAGAGAAGCAAAAGCAGAAAGAGTCAGATAAAAGAGAGGAGAGCAAGAAGGAGAGCAAGAAGGCAACGCAGCAGAAGAAAGAAAAGAGAAAGAAAGCAGGGAAGACAAGAGAAGCACAGAGGAGAGCAGAAAGAAAAGAAAGCCAGGAGGAGCAGGAAGAAAAGGCAACTAGGAAGAGCAGCAGAGAAAGAAAGAGGACAGAAGCAGAAGAAAAGGAAAAGAGAAGAAGCGAAGAGAAGAAGAGAGGACAGAGCAGAAGAAAAAGAAAGAGGAAGAGGAGAAGAACAGAAAGAGGAAGAGCAGAAGAAGCAAGAAGAGGAAGAGCTAGAAGAAAAAGAAAGAGAAGAGAGAGAAGAAAGAAAAGAGGAAGAAGAGCCAAAAGAAGAAAGAGGGAGAGCAGAAGAAAGAAGAGGAAGAGCAAAGAGGAGAAAAGAGGAAGAGCAGAAGAAAAGAAAGAGGAAGAGGAGAAGAAAGAAAGAGGAAGAGCAGAAGAGAAGAAAGAGGAAGAGCAGAAAGAAAAGAAGAGAAGAGCAGAAGAAAAGAAAGGAAAGCAAAGAAAGAAAGAAGAACAGAAGAGAAGAAAGAGAAGGAACAAGAGAAGAAGAGGAGAAAGAGGAAGAGCAGAAGAAAAGAAAGAGGAAAGAGAAGAAACAAAAGAGGCAGAAGAGAAGAAGACAAAGGAAGAGAAAAGAAAGAGGAAGAAGCAGAAGAAGAAAGAGGAAGAGCAGAAGAGAGAAAGAGAAGAAACAGGACGAGCAGAAGAGAAGAAGAGAAGGCGACAGGAGAGAAGAGAACAGAGGAAGAGCAGAAGAGAAGAACGAGAAGGGACAGCGAAGAGCACAAAGACGGAGAAGAGGAAGAGCTACAGACACGCAAAAAAGAAAAGAGGCCAAGAGCAGATCGAGATCAGACAACAGAGAAGAGGCAGAAGAAAAGAAAGAGGCATGAGAAGAATACAGAAGAAGCAAGAAAGAGGAAGCCCGGAAAAACAGGCACGCAAGCAAGACACGAGAAAGAGGAAGAACGCCAGAAGAAAAGAAACAGGAAGAAAGAAGGAGTAAGAGGAAGCCAACTCAGCAACGCAAACAGGAAGAGCAGAAGAAAAGAGAGACGAAGAGCAGATAACCGAGCAAGCAAAGAGGAAGAGAAGAAAGAGAAGCGACCTCAGAAGAGAAGAGGAGAAAAGAGGAGAGCAGAAGTAGAAGAGAAAGAGGCAAATCAAGAACGAGACAGGACCAGGAAAGAAGGAGAGGAGACAAGAGGCAAGAGAGAGAGAGGAAAGATGACAGGCAGAAGAGAAGGAAAGATGACAGAGCAAAGAGAGAAGGAAGAAGAAGATAAGAAGGAAGAGAAGCAAGAGAAGCAAAGAAAAAGGAAGACGAAGAAACGAGAGTAAGGAGGATGATAACATTTACAAAAGAAAATACCACAAGTGAGACATTTTCTTCCTAATCAGATATCACGAGTGCATTACAATTTTTCAATAAAAGTTGAACAGTGAGGCCATGCTTTCTAGTGAACAACTAATGGTGAATGGTATTTTGGTTATAAAAATGCCATTAACTAAAGAAAAGAAAAAAGCAAGAGTTGGGTGGCCTTTGTTGGTGAAAATAGAAAAAAATAAGATTTACTGTGCGTTTTAAGGAATATAACGCAGGTGTAATATTTCTATATAATTATGTAGTTTATATGCGCCACAAGATACATATAAAGGTGATATCTGTTAAGGAAAATTGGATTAAAGGAATGATCTAATCGAAGGTTGATTGGTGAAACGTAATTTTTACTATTCCTGCAAAATGATGATTGACACTGGTATTTTCGTGGGAAAAGATTTGTGTGTTTTTGTGTACGAAATGACATTGGTTCTTTAATGAGTGAAACAATTTAGTGTGAGCTGCATGAACACTCTTGGTGAGTGGATATTTAATGCTGGAATGTGTATGGTTGAATGGTATTTAATGCTGGAATATGGTAGCAAGGTGGTATTTAATGCTGAACACTATTGCCTAGAAGTGAACTACTTTCCATACTCGCTTATGGAAATATCCGTATCAAGGCGAGTATATCTAATCCTGGGGAAATACTGTGAGTGGTAATTTAATGCTGGACAATACTTGTTAGAAGTGGTATTTTATGCTGGAACATATGGCGAGGTGGATATATTAATGTGGAATATATGTTGGTGGTACTTTAATTGCTGGGAAACTATTGTGAAGTGGCTATTAATTCTGGAAATATTATAGTGAAGCCTCCCAGTATTTAATGCTGCGACAAATATTGTCGAAGTGGTACTTCAATGCTGGATAATATTGTGATGCTGGTATTTAATGCTAGGAAATAATTGTGAGCTGGTATGTTACATCGCTTGGAAATATCTGTGAGCTGCGTATTTAATGCTGGAAATATTCGTGAGCTGGTATTTTTATGCTAGGCAATACTCTCCCTGCTTGACAGTAGGATATATTAATCGCTTGGGAACATATTGTGAGTGGCTTATTTTAATGCTTGGGAAAATACCTTAGCTAGCTGGCTATTTAATCGTGAAATCATGCCTGTCGAGCTGGTCAATTTTAAATGCCTGCGAAATTATTGTGAGGCCTGCGTATTTTACAATGCTGCGCAAATATTGTGACGTCGAGTTTAACATGCTGGAAATATACTGTAGCTGTATTCTAATGCTGCGAAATATTGTGAGCACTGTTAATTTGATGCTGGACAATATTTGTGACTGGTGTATCTTAATGCTGGAAAATATTTGTAGCTAGGTATTTAATGATGGAAATTTGATGACAGTGGTATTTATGCTGGGAATATTTGTGAGCTGGTATTTTAATGCTCGGGAAATATTGTGACGCTCCCGGGTATTTTATGCTGGAAATGATGGGCGGACGCGTCGGTATTTAATGCTGGGATACTTGTAGCTGGGTACGTTCTAATGCTGCGGAATATTAGTGAGCTGGTATTTATGTGAGAATATGGCGATGGTCTAGGTAGTTAATGCTGGGAAATATTGACGTGAATAAGGTATGTTAATGCTGGAAATATTGATGAGCTGGTATTTAATGCTGGAACAATATTGTGAGTACCGGTACTTTCAATGCTGGACACATCATTGTGCAAGTGGTCATTTAATTGCTGGACATATTGTGACAAGTGGTATTTTCAATGGCTGGAAACTACTTGTGTGAAGGTGGTACTTTAATGCGTGGAATTATTGTGAAATGTGGGAGATCTTAATGCATGGAAGAATTTTGAGCTCGGTATATTATCTGAAATATTGCACTGTAAGGTTCGTATTTCTAATGTGCTGGAAATAGTTGTGAAGTGGTACCTTTAATGCATGAATTTTGGTGAAGTGGTATTTAATGCTGGAAAATACATATTGTGAGCTGGTATTTAATGCGTGGAAAAATATTGTAGCCTCCGGTACTTTAATGCTGGGAACAATACTTGTGAGCTTGGTATTCTATAATTGCTGGAAGATATTGTCGAAGTGCGTAACGATTTATGCTGGAATTATTGTGAGCTGGTATTTAATGGCTGGAAAATATTGTGAAGCTCGGTATTTAATGCCTGGACCAACTATTGTGATGCTGTTATTTAATGGCTGAGCAAATCTTGTGAAGTGGCATTTTAATGCGGAAAAATATTGTGAAGTGGTATTGTAATGCTTGGAAATATTGTTGGTGAGCTAGGTAATTTTAATGCTGGAAATATTGTGAGCTGGTATTTAATGCTGGAACTATATTGTGAGGTGGTATTTAATGCTGGAAATATTGTGAGCTGGTATATTAATGCTGGAAATATTGTGAAGTGGTATTTTAATGAACTGGAAATATTGTGAGTTGGTATTTATGCTGGAAATATTGTTGAGTGGTATTTAATGCTGGAAATATTTTAGAGCGGTATTTAATGCTGGAATATATTGTGAGCTGGTATTTAATGCTGGAAATATTGTGAGCTGGTATTTAATGCTGGAAATATTGTGAAGTGCTGTATTTAATGCTGGAAATATTGTGAGCTGTATTTAATGCTGGAATCTTGTAGTGGTATTTAACCTGGAATATTGTGAGTGGTATTTAATGCTGGAAATATTGTTAATATTTAATGCTGGAAATATTGTGAAGTGGTATTTAATGCTGTGAAGGTATTTAATGCTGAAATATTGTGAAGCTGTACTTTAATGCTGGAAAATATTGTGAGCTGGTATTTAATGCTGGAAATATTGTGAGTGATGCTGGATGCTGGTAAATATTTAATGCTAGGAAATATTGTGAGCTGGTATTTAATTGCTGGAAAATATTTGTGAAGTGGTATTTAATGCTGGAAATATTGTGAGCTGGTATTAATGCTGGAAATATTAGTGAAGTGGTACTTTAATGCTGGAAATATTGTGATGGGCAGTGGTATTAATGCCCGCGTGGTATTTAATGCTGGAAATATGGTGAGGTGGTATTGTAATGGCTGAAAGCTAAAGTGAATTTAAATGCTTGGAAGCTGGCTGTATTTAATGCTGGAAAATATGGGAGGTGGTATTTAATGCTGTAAATATTGTGAAGTGGTATTTTAATGCTGGGCTGGAATATAAATGCTGGAAATATTGTGTGTTATTTAATGCTGGAAAATTGTGAAGTGGTATTTAATGCTGGAAATATTGTGAGCTGGTATTTAATGCTGGAAATATTGTGAAGTGGTATTTAATGCTGGAAATATTGTGAGCTGTATTTTAATGCTGGAAATATGTGAAGTGGTATTTATGCTGGAAATATTGTGAGCTGGTATTTAAATGCTGGAATATTGTGAGTGCGTATTAATGCTGGAAATATGTGAGCTGGTATTTAATGCTGGAAATATTGTGAAGTGGTATTTAATGCTGGAAATATTGTGGCTGGTATTTAATGCTGGAAATATTGAGCTGGTATTTAATGCTGGAAATATTGTGAGCTGGTATTTAATGCCTGGAAATATTGTGAGGTGGTATTTAATGCTGGAAATATTGTGAAGTGGTATTTATGCTGGAAATATTGTGAGCTGGTATTTAATGCTGGAATATTGTTAAGTGGTATTTAGAAATATTGTGAAGTGGTATTTAATGCTGGAGATAGGTTATTTAATGCTGGAAATATTGTGAAGTGGTATTTTGCTGGAAATATTGTGAGCTGGTATTTAATGCTGGAAATATTGTGAAGTGGTATTTAATGCTGGAAATATTGTGAAGTTGGTATTTAATGCTGGAAATATTGGTGAGTTGGTATTTAATGCTGGAAATATTGTAGCTGGTATTTTAATTAAATGCTGGTATTTAGATGCTGGAATATTGTGAGCTGGTATTTAATGCTGGAAATATTGTGAGTGTATTTAATGCTGGAAATATTGTGAGGTGGTATTTAATGCTGGAAATATTGTTGAGCTGGTATTTA
>NW_020868481.1:587592-590092 GCF_003789085.1 Penaeus vannamei | reverse complement strand
TCACCAACCAACACACCAAGAAAAGAATAAAAACGTTAATCCAAGCATGATATTTGCAATGTTCTCAATCAAGTTTGCAACGCTATTTCCGGGCGCTGCAAATGAAAGGCTACAGGGAGGTAATTGTTCAAGAAATTGGCAAATCCACACACGGTGCACTCGCTCTCAAAGCAAATTGATTAGTGTATTTGTGAAACCTGCTTTTTGAATGTAAAGTTTTATTTTCGCTCTGAGTTAAAAGGCTTGTAAATGATGTTTAATGTACCAAAATAGCAAAGTAGATGAGAATAAGTACCAGGTGCAAGGAGTGGAAAAGAGAAAACGAAAGGAGTTGCTCCTGATTAGCATGTAAAGAAAATAAAAGAAAAAAAAGAAAAAAAGAAAAAAGATTATGTTTACGAGCTTCCTACGGACATAATGTATTTTCCTTGTCCAAATATCTTTTCAACTCTTAAATCGAAACATGACGCCTGAATTACAACGCAAATACATAAACAGCTTGTGAAAAGTTTCGTTCATCTTTATCAATACTTTGCAATTGAATAAACTATCAAGAATAGCTGGCCGGCAATGTTTACAAGGAGGCAATGTTGCAGAATCACTGTTCCTAATACCTGATGGTGATGTTGAGTTTGGCGGTTGACAGAGTATGCCATGACTGATGCAGAGGAGAGTGCGAGACTAGAGAGAAGAGAGAGTGAGAGGAGAGAGAGAGAGAGAGAGAGAGAGAGAGAGAGAGAGAGAGAGAGAGAGAGAGATAGAGATAGATAGATAGATAGATAGAGAGATAGATAGAGAGATAGAGAGAGAGAGAGAGAGAGAGAGAGAGAGAGAAAGACGAAGAGAGGGGTAGAGGGAATGGGAAAGAGAGAAAGAGAGTGAGAGATAGAGAGAGGGAGAAAGAGGGTGGTTTATTATTATTATCATTATTATTATTATCTTCATTATTATCATTATCATCATTATAATGATGATAATGATGATGATGATGATTATTATTATTATTCTAATGACATTCATAATAACACCTAAAACATTTCAGTTATTCACGGAAGTTCCAGTATTGCAGGCCATTCTACCGCCTAGTCAGGAGAAGCTTCCATACTCACTCATACGTATTCCAATCCGTATGTTTTACGAAAAAAAGAAATAAAAAGGATAAATAAATAAAAAAAAATCAGAGACAAAACGTCGGATTCGGACATGAGCGAAAACAAAGTATGTGATTGGTTAATATTTATCAAGTTTGCTATAATTGGCTCCAAGTGTCTGGTTATTACTAACAATATATGTATGATCAGAGTAATGATAATGATATGTCATGATAATGATAATGATGTCGGTAATAATGATAGCTATAATGATGATGGTGATAATAATGGTCAGGAGGAAATAATGATAAAAGAAATAATGATAAAGATAAAAATGAAAATAATAAAGATGAAATGATAGGTGTTGAGAAAATAATGACAAAAATGATAATGGTAATGATATTTATGATAATGATAATGAGGATAACAATGATGATAATACTAATACAACACTAAGGGCGATAGAGTAACAACAATAGTAAGAGTAATTATGATATTAATGATGAAGTTGATAATGATGATGTTGGTGATGAACTGAACGGCTTTATAACATGACTAGATGTTTTAACATAAGAAAATAAGAATGAAATTTGCAAGTAATGTTTGCATCTATCTGGAGTTTTCGCTTCTTCCTCTTTTCCGTTGCTCTCTCTCTCTCTTCTTCTCTCTCTGTCTCTCTCTGTCTCTGCTCTCTCTCTCTCTCTCTCTCTCTCTCTCTCTCTCTCTCTCTCTCTCTCTCTCTCTCTCTCTCTCTCTCTCTCTCTCTCTCTCTCTCTCTCTCTCTCTCTCTCTTGCACTTTTGTGTATATATTTGTGTATAGAGCATAAATTTTCCATGAATTTGAAGAAATACTTAAACGAATCGAATTCGTTAAGACCAATTTAATTCATAACTTTTTTCTACGTATTTACATATCACTAAAACAAAATAGATAAATAATTAGATAGATAAATGAATACAGACTAAGAGGAATTGGTTGGCAATTCCATGAAACCGATGCATTTAGAGTAAAAGTACTGTTGTGTGTGTACATAAAAAAAATCTAGTTCAGTTACCCCCTTGCCACACAAAATAAGAGGAAACTGGTCAAAAGTAAAATGATTCCAAAAAAAAAAAAAAAAAAGAATAAATAAAAAAAATAAAATAAAGAAAAAAAAAAAAAAATATGGCATGATTTCAGGATTCGTGATGTAGTCCAGACTTAATCATGACAGCTAAATTGCTCTTGTTTGATGTATAGTGAGAGAAATAATGATAAAGTGACGGAAAATGAGGATTTATCATTTGATATCTACACACATACGTATAAACATACATGTACGCATATTCTTTCATCTCCCTCTTTTTCTGTCTGTCTGTCTGACTTTCTCTCTCCTACCCCCCCCTCTCTCTTTCTCTCTCTCTTTCT
>NW_020868481.1:572592-585092 GCF_003789085.1 Penaeus vannamei | reverse complement strand
TTCTTCTGTCATCTCCGTTCTTTTCCTTCTTTTATTTCTGTATGTTCATGTATTTAATATCTTTTATTCTTTTTCCTCTTCTCCGTTTAGACTTTTTTATCATTTATTTTTTACTGTGTTGTATTTCCTTCTATTTCATATTATTTTTTAAAATCAAATTTTCTTCTCTCCTCTCCGTTTTTTTCCCTTTCTTTGATTCCGCTTTTTAGAGGTTTCTATATTCTCTATATATTTTTTTCCTTTTTTATTTCACGTTTTCAATGTTTTTACCTTTCTTGGGTTGTATTTCTATCCGTGGAATGATCTGTTATTATTCTATTATCATTATTTTTCGCATTTGTTTTTTATTTCTTTCTCTCTCTCTTTTTACTTTCCGTATTACTTGTTTGCATCATTTTTATTTTCATTATTATCATTATTTGTCATCCCTGATTCACAGAAGTTCCTTTGCGTCTCTCTTCTCATAATGATTCTATTTAGGTGTTCGTGTCATACTGTTTATTTTAGTTTTCTCTTCTTTCCCTCTTTAGCGTATTACCTTCCTCGCTTTCATACATTCTTCCCTCTCTCACTCTCTCTCTATCCTCTTCCCTCTCTCACTCTATCCTCTTACCCTCTCTCACTCTCTCTCCCTATCTTCTTCTCTCTCTCACTTCTATCCTCTTTTTTTTCTCAATCTCTCTCTCCTATCCTCTTTCCCCTCTCTTACTCTCTCCTAATCCTTCCCCTTCTCACATTTCTTACTCTTATTTCTTACTCTCTCTCTTGATCTCCCCCTTCTCACTCTCTTATCTTTCTTCCCCCCCTCTCTCTCTCTATCTCCTTCTTCTATCCCCCTCCCCTCTCTCTCCCCCCCCCCCCCCTCTCTCTCTCTCATTCCAGCCCAATGGTATTTCACTCCAAGGTTGTCAATGTCAGAACAATTATTATGCCTTGTAGCGAAATAGAGGCATACAAGCTGGATTTTCCTTGTACGTACAGAAAGCGTTGACATTAAATACCCTCCTCTTTTTTTCCTTCTTTTTACACCTTTATCTTCTCTTTTTTCCCCTTTTCTCCTTCTTTAGGGTTTAAGTCATGCAGTAATGAAATACACCAACTCAGCACCACCATTTATAGCAATGACTTGTACATTCACCAAATCTTTTTTTTTACGAAGTTAAAGATGTTGCATGTTGCAAAGATACTGCCCATTTTTCATGCTTGTTATAACACATTAGCTTCGCTGTCAGTTAAGAGGGGGAATATTTTCAACTGGCGAACTTATTTAGACAATTTCGCTTTTCACCCCATGACTGGAGGTAAAGTTTGGACCCGGGATATAATTTGCTATAAATCTTCGAGTTGTTCAGATGCTTGTGTCCGGGCGTGGGTGACGCACGTAGGTGAAAATGCTGACTTTGAAGAGAATTTGCAGACGCGAAAAAGAGTCGTATCATATTATGCGATCCTGGAATACTGGATGAAGGGAGGGAGGAGGTAGGGAGGAGGGAAAGAAAGAAGGGAGAGAAATAGATGGGAGAATTAAGATATTGAGTAAGGGAGAGAGATAGATAGATAGATAGATAGAGAGAGAGAGAGAGAGCAGCAAGAAAGAGATAAGACAGACACAGACAGACTCTTTGACAAAAAGAGCGAAAACGAGTGAGAAATCAGATCAGACTGAGAAAAGAAAGAAGAAAAAGGGACAGAAGAAAACCGGGAGGGAAAAAACAAGAAACAGAGAAACAGACATAAATATACACCCACCCTTTCCTCACTTCATCCATCTTCTTCAGTAAAAAGAGCCGAAATACGTCTTTGTAATTCAAACGACGGACCGATCTCGTCCTCCAGCTGGCTATCTTTCCATCGGTTGATCCGACACGAAATCACGCGAAATGGGGGGGAATTGCGGGGGAAATTGGGGTTGAGGCGGGGGAAAAGGGCGGGGGGAGGAGGGTGGGGGAGGAGGAGGGGGAGGAAGGTAGGGGAGAAGGGCGGGGGGGAGGGGAGGTGGGGGGGAGGAGGGGGGGGAGGAGGGTCGGGGGGAGAGGGCGGGAGGAGGGTGGGGGATGCGGAGGGGTGGGGGGAGAAGGAGGGAGGAAGGGCGGAACAGCCTGGCGAGGAGGCGTGGGGGGGAGCCCGAGGGTGGGCGGGATGGAATGAGGTAGGTGGAGAAGGGCGGGGGAGGAGGGTTTGGGGGGGAAGTGAGGGTGCGGGCGAGCGGGCGGAGACGGAGTGGTACGACACAAAACTCACAAAGATATTCTGGGAGGAGTGGGCGTGGTGGCGAGGAGGGTGGCGGGCGAGGGAGGGTTATTGCCGCGGGGGGGAGGAAGGTAGGGGAGAACGGGCGCGCGGGGAGGCAAGCTATTGGGTGGGGCGGGAGGAGAGGTTCTGGGGAGGGGCAAAGCGGCACATGGTCAGTGGGCCTTGGCAATCAAGTGATGGGTGGGGGGAGGTGAAGGATCGTAGCGGGAGATGAGGGTGGAAGGCGGAGGGAAGCCTGGTAGGGGTCGTTTGTAGATAAGGGCGGTCCGGTTCATCAGACTCAGCATAGCCATCCTCGCCATACGTGATCGGGGGAGGAGTGGTGGGTGGGCAGGAGGGTCATTGGGGGAGGAGGGGTGGGGGAGGAGGCGGGGAGGAGGGTGGGGGGGAGGAGTGGTGGGGAGGAACGGTAGGGAGAAGGGCGGTTGGAAGGCAGCATGGGGGGGGAGGAGGGGTGGAGGAAGGTAAGGGGAGAAGGCTGCGGGGAGAGGGAAGGCGTGGGGGAGGAGGTCCTGCCTCGTTATGGGGGGAGGATGCGGTTGGGGGAGGAGGGCGGGGGGTAGTGAGGGTTGTGGAGGGTGAGAGGTGGGCGGAGGAGAAGCGGGACTGTGAGAAGGCGGGGGACCGGAGTGGGGGGGGGAGGACGGTGGGGGAGGAATCGGTAGGGGTGTGAGGAGGTGGGGGGAGGAGACACGTGGGGGAGGAGACGTGGGGGAGGAATAGGTAGGGGCGAGAAGGCCGTGGGGAGGACGTGTGGGCGGGAGAGGTGGGCGGGAGGAGGGTGGTGGGTAGAGGACGGCGGCGGGGGAGGGAGGCTGGGGCGGGAGTGAGCGGTTGGGGAGGAACGGGTAGCGGGCAGAAGCGGCGGGCGGAGGAGGTGGGGGGAGAGTGTTGGTGGGGGGAGGACAGGTTAGGGGGGTGAGGAAGGCTGGGAGGAGTGCGTGGGGGGAGAAGAGGTGGGTGCGGTGGTGAGGAGGCTGGGGGCAAGGAGAGCCGTGAGCGCGCGCGACGCCGCGGCTGCCGGCGGTCTGACGAGCGAGCCGAGGGTGTCGCTGGGGAGGAACTGGGTTAGGCGGGAGAAGGGCGGGGGCAGGAGTGGTGGGGGGAAGGAGGGTCGGGCGGAGGAAGGCCTAGGGCGGCAGAGAAGGGTCGGGGGAGGTGTAGGTGTGGGGAGGAGGGTGGGGGGAGGTAGGGTGGGGAGTAGGAGGGCCCGGGTGCTGGTGAGGAGGCTTGGCGGGGGGAGGAGCGCTTGGCTGGGGATGGAAGGTAGGGGGAGAAGGGCGGGGAGGAGGGTGCGGGCGGGAGGAAGGCGTGGGGTGAGGAATGGTATTTTATATGGGGGAGAAGGGCGGGTCAGATCCGCTATGTGTGATGCATCTTCTTAGTCTAACACCGGAACCGTACTATAGTTGAAACGGCTGACACCGCACCTTCTTCTGTGCACATGTGTCTCGTTACATGCGGTGACGTGGGCTGTTCAGGAGCTCTCCAACATACTACGACTACAGGGTGGTAGTTCTACACTCTGTGAGAGTGCATCATGAGTGTACTGCTGCTGTTTGTGTGGCCGAAGTGTGGCCGCACCACCACTTACGTAATTATCTCGGGGGGGCAGGAACGGTCTACTAGGGGAGATACACGGCCGTCGGTCGCGGGGAGTAGGAACGTCTGGACGCTTCAGGGCAAGGAGGGCGCTAGTAGGGAAAAGCGGCGGCGGTCGACGTGAGCTCGCTCTAGTCGAGTGGGGGGGAGGAGGGTGGGGGCGAAACGAGCACACAGCAGAGGTCCGGAATGGAGGAAGGGGGGGGAGGAGGGGTAGGGGCACCTGAGCGGCTGGTTAGGGGTAGTGCGGAACGGGAGACGGTCGTGGTGTTGCATGCGAGAGAGACGGTTATCCACGGCGAGGAACGAAGCGGCTCCTGATGAAGTCGGAACGCGCAGGTAGGGGTGTCATGGGGCTTGAGAAGGGCTGCCTACGTGGGCCGAGCGAGCGGGTACGGCGGAAATAGGGCGGCGGCGCGGCTCGTTGTGAGCAGGAAGGCCAAGGATGGAATGACTGGAGAAGGACGGGTGAACACAGACGAGCGACCAAGGGGACGGATGCATTGGCTAGCTGCGGATGTGCAGAGAAAGGCTTGGGCATAGCTGGGTCAACTCGGGTATCTCTCGTCATCTATACTCCTCCGTCATGAGTGGGGAACAAAAGGCGATGGGAACTAAGAGAGGACGAATAAAAGACCTTGGAGAAAGGATAAGGATAAGAAAAGGAGGGAGAATGGGAGGTGAAACAGTAAAATCGGAAAAATGGCGTCCAAGCACAGAGGGTAGAGTAGATTAGAATGCTATAAATAATAACCACACACACAAGAATACACCACTAGATACGTTTTTAAAGTGACGCAGGCGTACGGAGAAATTGAGAAACTAGGGAGAGAGTGGCGAAGACTGAACGGTAAGAATTGGCGAGATAGTATAAAGAAGGGAAATACAGAGAAAATAGTTAAAAAGGGAAAAAGTTCTAGACTATATATGGCATAGCACTTAGAAGGGGAGAGAGGGAGAGAAAAGCGGTAAAATGTAAAGACGAACGGAGCCCGGTGAAAAGAGTGAAAATCTGGGAATCACGAGGAAATGAAAGCAAATAACGCGAAACAATGACATGTAGTAGGCAAATGAAAAGGCAGATTATTGTACACCAAGGCGAGGGGAAACTCGGAAAAAATAAACTAGGAAAATGAAAAAAAAGAAAGACAGAAAAAAGAAAATAAATAAAAGAAAAGAAGAATGAGAAAAAAAATGGTGAAGAAATAAAAAAGCGCAGACTGGAAAAAAAAGACGGAGGGAGCGAAGCCAACTAAAACATGAATAAAGATAAGAAAAAGATAAAAAGAAGGAGCAGAAAATTCCAAACTCAAAATAATAGATGCGTGTTTGGGCACACGGGAGAGGGGCGTGGGCGGTGTCTGATAAGATTAAGCGCTGACCAGGAGTCAAATAAAGCGAGAGAACATAAAAAAAAAAGGCCCATCTGCTATATGCAGAAGAAAGGAAGAAAGCACGAAAGGACGAAATTCCAGACGAAAGACGAGTAAGCGCTCGATATAGTGGTATATAGTAGGAAAGCGAGACTAGCACTCCAAGCTGTCTAGAAGGGCGGCTGGTGGGCACGAGTTAGGAGGAAGCAGTGAAAAGAAGGTAGTGATAGAGAAGAAGGGAGAAGAAGGGAAAAAAAAACTAAGATGGAAAAAGAAATTAAGGCTCCGTAAATGAAGGAGAAAAGGCAAACCCACCCCATACCTCCCGCCCCCCCCACCCAAAAAAAAAACGAAACCTACACAAACACAATCACATAAATAAGAAAAAGGAAAACGAGCCGAGGAGAGAAAAAAAAAAAACTACCCCACACAACCCGGAGCAAAAGTAGCAAAATCAGATGGAAAAGAGAAAGATAGCAGAATAGAATAAGAAACTCGATGTTTCTGCCCATGCAGTTCGAACGGTCATGATGCATTAAACTGCCCGCGCTCCTGCCAGAGGCGCGATCTGCTGTTTGGTCATGCAGTCCCACATGCAGGATGAAACGCACAGGAATCGGCCTTTTCAATCACCGCACTGCAGACATGACGTTTCCTTTTGGTATTTTTTCGACTCTCTCTCTCTCTCTCTTTCTTTGCTCTTTCTCTCGCTTTTTTTTTTAAATTGTTTCTCTCGCTTTTTTCTTTCTCTTCTCTCTATCTATCTATCCATCTATCTACTATCACTTCTCCTCCTTTTGTTTTTTTTTTGCTACCTCTCTCTCTCTCTTCACTCCTCTCTCTCTCTCCTTCTCTCCTCTCTCCTCTCTTCTCTCTCTCTCTCTCTCCCTCCTCTCTCTCTCTCTCTCTCTCTCTCTCTCTCTCTCTCTCTCTCTCTCTCTCGCCCTCTCAATCTATCTATCCATCTCTTTTCCCCTCATATTCTGAATGAAGATTATTGCGTTCAAATTGCAAGTTTTTATTGATATGTACATGTGGCATGTATGCACGCTTCTTTGTGTCGTTCCTGTGCATGTGTATATGTTTATATAAACGAGACGAGAGAGACCGAGTGAGGAAGATGAAGACAGAGAAAAGAGATAGATAGATAGATAGGTAGAGACAGAGAAAAAATGGAGAGATAGATAGAGAGATAGATAGATTAGATAGATAGATAGATAGGATAGATAGAGAGAGAGAGAGAGAGAGAGAGACGAGAGAGACGAGAGAGAAGAGAGAGAGACGAAGGAGAGAGAGGAGAGAAGAGAAAGAGGAATAAACGTATAAACAAACATATAGCTAAAAACGGGTCTGAGAGAGAGAAAAGAGAATAGAATAATCCTCAAATCAAAAACTGAATAAAAAATCATCAGGTTTCGCAGCAGAGAGATCCACAATCAAAAAACAACCTGCAGTTAGCCTTACAGCATTAATTTAATCAATAAAGAAATTGCTTCTTATAACCTCGAGCGAAACATCAAAGCATATAATCCGCAATTAATGCTAACTCATCAGGCTATACTTAGATAAAAAGAAGTACATATTATTATCAATCTAGGAACCAGAATCTACCAATAACGTTCGATGTATCAAGCGGTGAAGATAACGTAATCGGCCTCCTGATTGGCTAGCATTCAAATAAGCTCTAATGACGTAATGGGCGATGATTGGCCAACTCATCATTTTGAAAATTAACGCTTTTTTCTCTCTCTCTGGTCGCGTGTAGATTACATGTTTTTTTCTTTCTTTACTGATAACGCTTCGAATGAGGATTTGAATGGAAATAAATTCAAAATAGAGAAAAAAATAACTGTTTTTTTTTTCTTAAATGAATACCTACACGTAGAAATTTTAACATTTATTCACATCTCGGCCCCGCATGCGCGTAATTCAGCCAGGAATTTACATTATCTAAAAGACAAGAAGAAAAAAAGAAATTTGGTAATTAAGAAAGATGGCGATCATTTATCTCATGCCGATCGCGTGATCATGAGAGTTATGAAAGATTGAGGAGATAGAATGAATAGAGGGAAGAGGAGATAGATAAATAGATAAATAGAGAGAGGTGAGAGAGGGGGGAGAGGAGAGGGAGAGAGGGAGGGGAGGGAGACGGACAGAAGAGGAGGGAGAGAGAGAGTAGAGAGAGAGATGAAGAGAGAGAGAGAGAAAGCAGCGAGAGACGAGAGAGAGACAGAGAGAGAGAGAGAGAGAGAGAGAGAGAGAGAGAAGAGAGAGGAGAGAGAAGAGAGAAGAGAGGAGATAGAGAAAGAGAGAGAGAGAGAAGAGAGAGAGAGAGAGAGAGAGAGAGAAGAGAGAAGAGAGAGAGAGAGAGAGAGAGAGAGAGAGAGAGAGAGAGAGAGAGAGAGAGAGCACAAACGAATAGATGGAAAGACAGATCAGTTAACACATTGCCCGGAAAAAAAATATGAAGAAATATATAAGGATAATACGCAATATTTCGAAGAAAAAGAGAATAAATAAAAATAAAGAATATAGTATAAATAGTGTTAAAAAGATTACACACATACATACATCATTTTCATTTTCCTGATAGTAATGATAACATTAGGAGCGGTAATGAAAATTTATAATGATTATCAAACATGATATAAATGTTGCTAATGATAATGATGTAATGTTGATAACAACAATAACCCTAATATCAACGGTAATAATATTATGATGATAATGGTGCTGTTGTAGCTACTGATAATAATATACTCGTATATGCTAATGATAATAAGGGCAATAATGATTATGATTTAATAATCTTAATAACAATACTAATAATATTGACAATAATGATGATACTAATAATGATTGTGATTATGCTGCTGCTGATGATAATAGTAATTATAATGATAATAATATTGATAATAATGATGATAGTAATATTGATGAATATACAATAATAGTAATGATAATAACAATAATAAGAAAAATAGTAGTGATAATAACAATAAGAAAAATAGTAATAATAATGATAATAACAACAACAATTAAGATAATGATAATAATAATAATTTCAATATAACAACAATAATGCAGCAACTACAACTGAAATAACAATATAAATAATGAATATTATCATTAGTATAATAATAGTAATAATAACAAAATCATTAATGATACAAACAAAATATCAGTGATAATAATAAGACCAGCATTTCTTCAGTCTTGAATGTTCGGAGTAAATACAGTTAAAGAAATTACGTTATCAATTAATTCTACAAACTACTAAGAAAAATAACTATAGTAGCTATTGCAGGACAAGGATGATTGCAATGTAATTTCCTGGCGGTGAAATTGCTCTACAGTCATTTGCAACATCACGTTTCAGAATCCCTTTAATAAAACAGCCCCGGGCCATCGGGTGTCAGTAGATTATTATCCACAACAGACGGCAGAGAAATAGACCACGGTGGTTGTTGCCGTGCAAGGAGTGAAAATATTCTTTTCTGATACTCAAGTTGCTGTGCAATCTGTTACTGTATCGCGGACATCATTTGCTCCATCTCTCGCAGCACGGTGGATCTTGCTCGGCCTGTCGAGGGCAACGTAAAGATGGAACTGGTGTTGATCTTGCAATCACCTCTGCAGCTGATACCAGGCCGGGGCTGGTGTTGCTGCTGGACCTTGCATTGTAAAGAGTACCAGTTAACATTTTTCTCAAGTTGTGGAAATTCTTCTTCGGCAACGAGATGGTGTTATCAGAAAGAGAGACTGCTTGTTACTTTTTCTGCCTTTCTAGAAATATGTGCATGCTCGAGAATTTACTTTAAACTCAGGGTGATAGTTGACATATTTTTCGCTGTTCGTGCATAGTCAACAATGCAACATTAGTATCGTGGAATATCGCAAGGTCCCTGTCTCCATCTTGAACAATTTGTACAGAATGGAATGAGGGATGCCAAGACGGCAGATCTGAAGAGTGCCACGCCTTCGCTACAAGACAAGACCAACGGTCGCCACGTCGAAAATCTACCCTTTAATCACTATGTTTTTTTTGTCTAACTACGACTTTGAAGACAGTATGTGACCTTCCATTTATTTTTATTACTCACACACACACACAACGATACGATTAGCATAACAGAAAGACGAACCATTCTTAAAAATTGACGCACCAAACAGTAACAGTCGCCGTGGGCCTGATTCTCCGAATTCTAAATGGTCATCAACTACCTCTTTGCCAATTTTTTTGATCGTTTGCGTTTTATTTCCATTTGGCGAATCAAGGGCTTTATCCTCACATTACGATGAGAGTACCAGGGGCCGGATTCTCAAAAGAGCCTGAAGTTAAGGCGCGCTGGAGGCCTTAACCGTCCTGCTGTATTTCCCTTGTATGAGAGCGAGGAGTGTTTATTCCGGCCGCCGTAAAGCGCTAAAGGCTGCTCTCCCCGTGACTTAACCTGAGGCGCCTTAACTCGCCGGCAATATGTGTATGTAAGATCGCTTGGTCGTAAGTTAAGGCGCCTTAAGGAGATACGGCACCTTAACGCGTTTGAGAATCTGGCCCCAGGGCCGTTATTAGATACCTTGCCTTGCCATTATCTGAAGAGATTATTCCCCGGACAGATCATTACTGACCCTGACTAGATGTGTGGGTTAAAGCCATACGTAGGTCTTTCACATTGCACTACGCGTACACCTGAGAAAAAAAGAAGAAAAAAAGAAAGAAAGAAAAGAAAAGAAAAGGGAAAAAGGGAATCAGTTTTATCACTTTATATAGCTTCTTTATGATCTCCATTACTGTATGAGAGTAATCTCGAACCTTACGAAGGATGGTAATAATTAATATGATAATCAAAACAATTAAAAGCAATAATTAAAAAATGCCCACGCTTCAGATACAGCAAAGGGTTTCTTATCAAGTACAGTATAAATAGTTAATAGATTACCCCTAAAGTAAGATAGGTGAAAGTGAAAGATGAAGTTAGAATGACTAAATATGATTACAAAGAAGCTAGGATTTTTTTATCTGTAGAATGAAATCAAACTTTTATTTGTAAGGCTAGAGAGATAAACATGGAGAGGGGAGAGCAGAACATTATTTCTATATCTCAATGTATCAATCTGTCTATCTATATCTATGTCTGTCTATCTATATCTATATTTGTATCTGTCTGTATATTTGTCTATATCTGTTCATCTATCTGTTTATTTAAGCTGTCCATATATATTCGTCTGTCTGTTAGTTTATCTGTCTACTTACCTATCTGCATATCTATCTATCTGTCTATCGATCTATCTATATCTATCTTTCTATCAATTCATCTTTCTTTCTCTCTACCAATCCATCAGTAAATCTATACATTCATCTACCTGTTTATCTATCTATCTCTCTAACTATGCATCAAATTCCAGATACTGATATTCAGACGCAGATCTGCATTTCATTTCCCACATCACCGTATTGCCATAAGTTGCAATGTCAAGCACAAGATTCAATCTGCAACACCACAAGGCCCTACATTCACAACTCCATCTTGCATAATGTGCAGTGTAATGATACCTATTACAAAACCTGATTGCAGTAATCTGTTGCCTTCGGGTGAAGCACATGCAAAGCCAGCGCTCTGATGATAATTGTTCGAGATTCTCAAGGAAACAAATGTATTGTTCTGTCTACTTTGGAACTGAAGCACAAACTCTTTCTGTCAGATGCACTCACATCTAATCTGGATTAGATAAACTGGTATATATATGTATATATGGGTCGTGTTTTTGTGGGTGGTGGTAAATTTATTAGGTAAAGATTGGTAGGTATCATTATATATAGATATGTATGTTATATTATATTATATATAGATATGTATGTTTATATACTATGTATTATCCTTTATTTAATTCATAAACATATTCCTTATAGTTACCTAATATATATCTATACTATATATACTATATTATACTATATTCATATATTATTATATATATATAGATATATACATATATACATATATACATATATATATATATATACTATATAATAGTATATATAGATCATATATATATATATAAATATATAAATATATAATTACTATGTATATATATATACATATATACATATATCATATATACATATATACTATATTATAATATTATACATAATATATGATATATATAATATTATTATATACTTTATATATATTATATATATCATATATATAATAAAATATATAATATATATTTCATATCTACTCTACATATATTATACCTTTATTATATATTAGCACTCACATACTCAGTATAGCTATATACTTTATAACCCTATTACCTATATACTAATTACTATGACCTAATGTGTCTTGCGCCTGCGTGTTTTGGTGTGCTCTTGTTTCTTTGTGCTGTGTGTACATCGGTATGTATTTAGTGTATTGTATGTATGTATACATTTAAACACACACACACACAGATATATATACTATAATATCCTTTATTCTATATATATATATATTACTCATGAGATTACTTCCCTCTCATCTACCTTATATATACTTATATTTATTGTGTGTTATGTGATGTGTGTGTGTGTCTGTGGATGTGTGCGCTGTGTGTGTGTGTGTGCTCACGTACTACCCACGCCCCTTTCCCATATATACTAAACCCTCCTTCCCCAAACTCTTCTAATTTCACAAACATATCCAACAAAAACACCCTACCCTTCTCCCCACCTAACCCCTCCATCCACCCACCCGCCCTTCTCCCCGCGCCCTTCTACCACCCTCCTCCTCCCCTCCAACCCGTCTCCCCGCGCTTCCCACCCCTACCCTCCTCCCGCCTACCCCTCCTCCCCAGCCCGCCCTTTCTCCCCCCTTCTCCTCAAACCCCTACCCTCTCCCTACACCCCTATCCCTCACTCCACCCGCGACTTCTCCCCCCCACCACCCACCCCACACACGCCCCCATGCCTCCCCCAACCTCTCCTCCCTTGAACCGCCCTTTTCCACTACCCCTCCTCCCCCCTCTAAGTACATCCACCCTCCTTCTACCCCACCCCGCCCCTTCACCCCGAACCTCCTCCCCCCACCCACCCATCCCCTCCCCCCGCCCTCCTCCCCCCACCCTCCTCCCCCCCTCGCCCCCCCCTTCCCCCCATCCCTCCTCCCCCCCCTACCCTCCTCCCCCATAACCCCCCACACTCTTCCTTTACCCCCCCTCCCCCTCGCCTTTCTCCCCTACCTTCCTCACCTACTGAGCCCCAACCCACCCTCCTCCCGCCCCCCTCCCCCA
>NW_020868481.1:555092-557592 GCF_003789085.1 Penaeus vannamei | reverse complement strand
TAATAATATAATAATAAATAATAATAATAATAATAATAATAATAAATAATAATTATAATAATAAATAATAATAATAATAATAATAATAATAATAACAATAATGATAATAATAATAATAATGGCAATAACAATGATAATGATAATAACAGCACCATGAATAACAATAACAATAACAATGATAATGATGGTAATACGACAATTACTTTGATGATAATCATGAAATGATATTAATGATAAAGATCCGGACTCACCAATGTTTGCTCTTGCTTCCGTCTTGGTGCAGATCCGAGCAAATTGCAGCCTCTCTTGCAGCCCCAATAACACGGCTCCCAGGCCTCATAAGATAGCTGTTCTTGTTCTCCGAAATTAGATCGAATCTTGAACAGTAATAACAACCACACCAAGCGGTTCAGATGCCGACGCCCACGTCCGTTTCCATGCCCATGTCTGCATGCCCACGCCTAAGTCGGTTTCGTTTATACCCGTTTATGCCCATACCCACACGGATACTCGCATATACTACGCCCACGCCCATATTTGCGTAATTCTTCGTTTGTCCGCACTCATGTTCATACCCACACGCCCATATCTACGTCATGTTCTTACCTGCACGCTCAAATCCACGTCATGGTCATACCCGCATTCCATACCCAGTTCTTGTTCATACCCACACGCCCATAGCCACGTCATGTTAACACCTGCACACCTATACCCACTTCATGTTCAAATCCGCACGCTCATGCCCACGCATATTTATACCGCACACCCATACCAGGTCGTGTTTATACCCGCATATCCTCACTCTCGCCACACCAGGCCTACGCCTACGCCCGCACTCATACTCGCACGCCTTTTCCCACGCCCATACCCACATCCACACCCACGTTCATAACCGCCCACCACATCCAAGCCCAACTCACGCCTATACCCGCCCGCCCGCCTTTTTCTGCTATTGACATAGACTTTAGACATAGGCCTTTGGATAGGTATTTCACTACTGGAGATGTTATTTTGTTATGAATACATGTTTTCAACTGACTAAATTTCATTTCAATAGTGTGACTACATTCAGTGATTTATCATGATTGCATGCATGTTTAGCATTACGTAATACGACCGGATAAGAAAAGAAAATATGGCCGGTTTACACTAAGAGGACGAAGTTTGGGTGAGAGGTTGTGAGGGGGTGCTGGGGTTATTGGGGTGAGGAGGTGAGGGGGGAGTGAGAGACTAGGGGGTGTGGGGGAGAGAAGGGAGGGGGAAGGGCATTGGGTGAATGGAAAAGGGCTAAAGGGTTGTAGCTGAGGAGAAAGGGGTGGAGTTAGAGTTCAAGGGGGAGGAGTTTGGGAGGGGGGATAGAGGGTAGGGGAAAGACAATAAGGGGTTAAGTATCACAGGGTGAGTTGAGTAAGGGGTAGAAGGCTAGGAAATGAAAAGAGAAGGTAACGGTTAATGGTTAAAACAAATAAATGTGCTAGACATCACTGTCAGGACGAAACAATAGGTTTTAAAAGGCACAGGGTGAGTGGAGAAAGGGCAAAAGGGTTGGGAAATAGAGAAATGAGAGAGAGAGAGAGAGAGAGAGAGAGAGAGAGAGAGAGAGAGAGAGAGAGAGAGAGAGAGAGAGAGAGAGAGAGAGAGAAGAGAGAGAGAGAGAGAGAGCGAGCGCCGCGCACGCCGACGTAAGTGGTATCGGATGCGACGGCGGCCCTCGACGCGCGGCAGCAAGAGCACATTGCAACATAACACCGCGAGATAAAAGGTCTTGCAAAGCCCTCGCTCGGTCGCCTGCAATAGAATCGCGAGACGATAAGATCTCTTGGTCTGCGGTACTGTCGGTCTCCGCTAATTAGTGTTCTTGCTCCCGCCGGGAACTGGAGGAGCGGCCAGCGCGACTCGCGGCGGAGGGAAGAACATTACATGCCTGCGCGCGTTTATTATACCAAAAACAAATGGCGGAGGAAAAGTATATATAAGCGCTGGGTTTTGGGTTTTAAAGGAGCGGCGAATTTCTCTTACAGGTATACATGTCAGTTCTGTATAGAAACATACACAAACGCACACACACGCACAAACACACACAACACACACAAACACAATATACATTATATATTATATATATTATATATATATATATATATATATATATATATATATATATATATATATATATATAATATATATATATATATGTATAAACAGAGGGCATTGATGGCGATGTCGTCGCTTTCCGCTAAATCTTTTGGGATTCCGTCGAGTGTCACCAGTTGGTTTTCTGTCCCAAAGCCCCGCCTTAAGAGAAAACACCAACCTGAAACCCCATGAAACTAAACTTCAAAGAATCCAAGACTTTGTCCAGCCTCGCGTCCGAAATCCACAGCCAGTGCAGAATAATTTCTGATACGGAGGCTGAGGATAACGAGCCTCCAGCACTGTCCTCCCCCGCCGCCGCCGCCCATCCTGCCCAGCAGATGAGGCTCTCCTCGCGGGCGGCTCTGTT
>NW_020868481.1:545092-547592 GCF_003789085.1 Penaeus vannamei | reverse complement strand
AAATGGATAGGTTTGACTGGAGGGGAAAGGGTGGGGGAATGGAAGGGTTGTGGTGGGGGGTTGGGGAGGTTGTGGGTGGAGATAAAAGGGTGAGGGAAGGAGTGGGTGGAGGAAAAAAGGGTGAGAGTAGGTGGAAGGGAAAAGGTGAGGAAAATGGATAGGTGTGAGTGGAAGCGAAAGGGTGGGGGAAAGGGGTTGTGAGGCGGGTTTGGAGGTTGTGGGTGTAGAGGAAAGGGTGAGGGGAGGAAAAGGTGGAGGAAAAAAGGGTGAGAGTAAGGTGTGGGTGGAAGAGAGAGAGGGTGAGGAAAATGGATAGATTGAGGAGGGGAAAGGGTAGGGGAAGGAGGGGTTTGGAGGCGGGTTGTGAGGTTGTGGGTAGAGAGGAATGGGTGAGGGAGGGCATGGATGAGTTTTTTTTTGGGGGGGGGGGGAGGTGAAGGAGAGAGTAGGTTTGAGTGAGAAGCATTAGAAGCATTTTGAGTGACATTATTACCAACACAATCATCATTTCGAATTTTCTTTACAGAATTCCACGACGTATACCAGGAAATGGATTGAAAATTCTTCCATCAGAGTTCCACGGAAGAAAAAAAATATTGCTTTATCTTACACAAAACTTTTAATCCAATTTCTCTACGCTATGCTCACATCGGATAGCCTACAGACATCAGCTAATTTGCCAGTCAAGATATTTTTTCCCCAAAAACTAGAGAAATCAGCACTAACAAGATATTCAAATTTTCCTCTCGGGCTGGAAGAGAAAGAAGGGCATGTGTATATAATATTATATAAATGTGTAAATAGAAGAAGATTTTTTTTTTCTTTCTATTCCTTTTTTCGATCTTCCTCTCTTCCGCTCGTGTCTCTTCTCTCTCTCTCTTCTCTCTCTCTCTCTCTCTCCTCTCTCTCTCTCTCTCCTCTCTCTCTCTCTCTCTCTCTCTCTCTCTCCTCTCTCTCTCTCTCTCTCTCTTCTCTCTCTATTCTTCTCTCTCTCTCCCCCCCCCCTCTCTCTCTCTCTTTCTCTTCTTCTCTGTCTGTCTGTCTGTCTCTCTCTGTCTTGTCTGTCTGTCTGTCTGTCTGTCTGTCTCTCTCGTCTCTCTCTCTCTCTCTCCTCTCTCTCTCTCTCTCTCTCTCTCTCTCTCTCTCTCTCTCTCTCTCTCTCTCTCTCTCTCTCTCTTCTCTCCTCTTCCTCTCTCCTCTCTCTCTCTCTCTCTCTCTCTCTCTCTCTTCTCTCTCTCCTCTCTCTCTCCCCGTCCCCCCCCTCCCTCTCTCTCCCCCCTCTTCTCTCTTTCTTCTCTGTCTGTCTGTCTGTCTGTCTGTCTGTCTCTCTCTCTCTCTCTCTTCTCTCTCTCTCTCTCCTCTCTCCACCTTTCTCTCTCTTCCTCTCTCTATCTTCCCCCCTCTCTCTCTCTTTTCTCGTCTTTCTCTGTCTGTCTCGTCTGGTCTGTCTCTCGCTTCTCTCCCTCTTTCTTTCTCTCCTCTCTCTTTCTCTTTTCCCTCTCTCTCCTCTCTCTCTCTTTCTCTCACACACTGCCTATCATGTACACAGGGTACGGNATTTTGTTGTAAAGGAAGAAAAGGTATGTGTTGGTTGTGTACTAGTCACGTTGTGGTCTTCTCTTTCTTCTCTTCTCCCTCTTCCACTCTCTCCGTCTTCTCTTCTTCTTCTTCTTCTTCTCTCTCTCTTTCTTTCATACTTTCTGGCTCTCACTTTCTCTCAATTATTTTTCCTTTTATTTTCCTCTTGTCTTCTCTCCTCTTCCATCTCTCTCTCTCTCCCTCTCTCTCTCGACCACACACACACGCACACACACCACACACACACACCACACAGCACCACACACACACACGCACACACACACACACACATACACACACACACACAACACATTATTTTTCCGTTTTTTTTTTCCCTTCTCCAATTTCATATCTGCCCATCTATCGATTGCCGATACATCTCCCAATCTTTTTATCTATTCCTCATTAGGTACATAAACGCACTTCTTAAAGCTGCTTTATTTACGGTTCGACAAAGCTATCCCCAAGCTAACAAGGCAATATCAGGGCTGATTCCCGTAGTTACATAGTTAGGAAAACGTTACAAACTGCTTAAAGAGGTTTCAGCTTCCACGTGCCCGGTTTCGACTGACTAAAAAGATGATGGTTTTGCACTATTCGTCTTGAACTTTCAACAAGTTTACCGATTTTTCTTTTTTTTTCTTTTTTTTTTCTTTTAAAGACAGTTTTAGCCAGGTGTTTGTAATAAACTTTTAGCTGGAAAAAGTTGCTTCTAATATTAGTGGTGAATCTTAAGCATCATTTGTGCACCTGTCTTGTACATGAAGTGATATTATGATGTACGATTCCAGATTTCTCCTATTTTCCCCCTTTTTTAAAATGTATTTTCTCGTTTCCCGTTTTCTAAATCGTTTGATGATGAATAAAACCACGCGTTTACTACGGTATCAAAATAAACTTTTTAAAAAATCATAACAAACTT
>NW_020868481.1:510092-512592 GCF_003789085.1 Penaeus vannamei | reverse complement strand
AACACACAATACACATATATATATATAATATATGTATATAATATATATATATATATACTATACTATAATATAATATATATACTAGTATATACTATATGTATATCACACACTACTGGGCTACTATATGTTTATAGATTTCATAATATATATATATATACTATCTACTATTAGCTATGCTAATCTATATATATATACTATATTCTATAATATATATATATATATACTATATACATGTATCTATATAGTGCATATATATATATTATATATATATATATATATATATATATATATTAATATATATATATACGTATATTATATATATATATATATATCATATACATCATACATATATATATTATATATATATATATATATATATATATATATACATATATATATATATATATATACATATGTATATACTATATATATATATATATAATTATATATACTATATATATATATATTAATCATATGTATGTGTGTGTGTGTGTATATTCTGTGTGTGTACACTGTAGCCATATGTGTGTGTGTGTGTGTGTAAGTACGTCATGCGATATATTCATGTGCACGAATAAGTCCACAGAGACAAAACGCACGAGCATCACAAGCGCTCACACCTCCCTGTCCCCGCATGCAAAACCCAGGAAGAACGAGACCGAGAAACCGAGAGACTTGTTCCCTCGTGAATGCAACGCAGGGACCGAAGAAGACCCTTTTGTGTTTCTTAATCAGCCCAGGAACAAAAAACGGTCTCGAGCCCTTGTTTTTTTTCTTCTTTTTCCTCGCCGGACCCAAGTGGCCTCGCGTCCCTGGGCGTAATACACTGTGTCATTCCGAGGTCATGGTGGGGGGGGGGGGGGGGTTCTGAGACCACTTGATGGGGGATTCATGTCGCTTTTCCCTTCTTAGAAAACTTGAATTGAATGCTCCTTGACGACGGTGGATTCGTTGGTACCTGCAAAAAAAGAAGAAGAAAGAAGAAGAAGAAGAAGAAGAAGAAAAAGGAAAAAGAGGCATGAAAGAAAACCAAAGTAAAACTTAAACAAGTAGGAAGAAAGAAGAATGAAGAAAAAAGAGCAAGATAAACGTGATATTCACCTTACTAAAATAATAAGAATAAAAAAGGAAGAAAGTAGGAAAAGAAAAGAATTAAATAAAAATAGAAGTTAGCTGGAAAAAAAAGGTAAAAGGGAGAATACTTAAGAAGAAGGAAGGAAGTAGGAGATATTCAAAAGGGCAAGATAAAAGCAGTGTCTGGCTTACGTAAAGAAAAAATAAGCAAAAAAGTTAGAATGAAAGAAAGGAACGAGTTAAAAAAAACACGATAAAAGAAGAACCAGGCTGCCAACATGAATAACGAAAGCGAGACAGCACAAACATTGATAATCCTTGTCACCTTCTCTACTATTACCATGCGTTATTGCCTCCTCTCCTATCCACCCTTTTCTTCCGAGTCCCAAGTAAAACCATCACGTGATGTCTTGATCGTGATAAACTGTGGGCGTGAAAGGAGAATCTGTACGATACAAAAAGACGGTAACAAGGGAACACAATTTTGCTTTGTTCTCGTCACTGAATAGCGAACAATATGATGATAAGCTTTATCGTTCTGTTACAATTCGCTTATCAATTGTTACAGTAATGTTGCAGAAGGACATCAGGTGTATGTATTAAAAGCTTTGGTGGTTATTAAAGGTGTTGATATTAAGATTCAAACATTTTATTAATCAGTTTCTGGTAATGACAATGATGACATCTTGTAAGATTATTATATTTAACTAATATTATGATTAATATATATCAATATTGAAACTAATCTTTCATCACTTCCAAGGACATCTTGCAATTTTCATTATGCTTATTCATGGTACGGTTTTAAGGAACAATGGCAGGAATTTGGATATCAGCATAACTTCATCTTCTCATAAACTTTACACCGTTCGTTCTAGTTGCATTATACTAGTTCTAATAGTACCATGCTATAAAGTATAAAAAGAGTATTCCAAAATATCGCTGAAGCAGCATACCTTAGTGATACAAAAGAGACAGCAGAACACACAAACAAAATGAGGACACAGTAAAGTTTCTCCTTTCTATAAATAGACACATGTAGCATAATTGTTTGTGAAAATGATCTTTAGATACTGAGAATTAAAGAAGGATTTATTGTGGTCCTTATCTTCAACTATGACTTTGATGCCAGGGCGTTGTTGAATTAAGACATGATACGAAATGATTTGTTGTATCTATTCTAGCAGATTGCAAGGGCAGTAATGTTAACGGATTAATTTCATAATTTATAAAACTCGGGGGAAATATATACCAAAATTCTTCACAGTCTAGATCAGGGAGAAAACATTGTGCTACCGCAACCTGACAGAAGAAAAGGCATCATCATAGTTAATAAAAATGAGTACTCGAACACAGCAGAAAACAAAAACAACAAATAAATAAGAATGAATATGATATTCTAAATCCTAAAAAGAGAGTGACTTGG
>NW_020868481.1:505092-507592 GCF_003789085.1 Penaeus vannamei | reverse complement strand
ATCCCATCTTAAGTAATAGTTTCCTGCTTTTTGGCTTATCCTTGAAATCCTAAAAAGTCTTTTGTGACGTTTATTCTAGATGATTCTTTTAATCCCAGGGAAGGACTGAATTCATAGCAGCAGTACACATCGTTCCTTTTCAAATCACGATGCGGATAGAAGCGGCGATGGTGCCATCATTCGCATAGATAAAAGGTGGACAAGAAGGGGGAAAATAAGAAAGATAAAATAGGAAAAGGAAGAGAGAGAAAGAGAAAGGAAAAATATGGAGGATGAAGAGAGTGATGGGAGAAGGAGAACGAGGAGATGAAAGCCATGGAAGATTAAGAAGACGAAGATAGGGGAAAATATAAGGCGATAAAAGAAGTAGAAAAAGAAATGAGAAATAAAGAAAGAGAAGGGAAAAATCGAAAGAAAAGGAACGCTGTGCGCTGCATTTTTTCTCTCTAATATACCACAAAAATAGAATTATGTGTAACCACTTTCGTTTAGTATTGAATCTTAAAATCCATATTGTAAAGTTAGTATACACACACACACACACACACACACACACACACCACACATCCACACAACACAAACCATTGTATAGCCCACACCACACACACACACACATGACACACACACACACAGACACACACAACACAGCACACGCGCACACATACATACATACACACAAACACACACGAATACTTGCTCACAACTTTCCTTGAAGTGGTGTGTGTGCGTATAGTATGTGTATATATATATATAATATATATATATAGACTATAATATATATATACCTATATACATATATATAATATATAAACCATATAATATATATATATATATATATATATATATATATATATATATATATATGCGGTATAATATATTCAAATATATATATACTATCATAGTATATATATATATATATATATATATATATATAATATTATATATATATGTATAATATATGATTATATATATATATATATATATATATATATATATATATTATATTATATATACTTATATATAATATAATAACACTCGACGGATGAGCAACACTATAATCGCTCAGCGCCTCAGACCATAATAGGGCGCGGTGGCACTATCCAGTCGTGACAAGCGCAACAGGGCACTGCGCTTCGACCCACGACCGCAACCGCCACGTCGAGATGCCGTTATATTACATATTAATATATTATTATATAAGATATATATATATAATATATATATATATAAGTGAATGACTATATATATATATATGTATGTAATAGATATAAGATATATAAAGATATAGTACACTTATATATATATATATATATATAATTATATAATATAGTATATATAATATAATATATATATATATAGTATACAGTATATAATATATACTACTCTAAGTATATATACATAATATACTATATAATTATATATTATACTTTATATATATTAATATATATATATATAGTATATATAATTATATATAAGTATTGGCACCTCTCGATTGGAGAGGTTATATATATTCATTAATATAATCATATATAATACTATCATATATATACAATACATACATATATAACCACATTAGTAAATATGTATATATAGTATATATGGTATATACTATATATATATATATATATATACATTATATATACAGTATATATTTATGTATATACATATACATACCATACATAAACACACACACACACAACAACACCACACAACGAGGCACACACACATCAAGCCACACGCAACCTGCCATCATACATACACACAAACACACACAGCAACTTTTTGAAGTGGTGTGTGTGCAGTAATGTATGCTGGTGTATATATATTTACGTATATATTAATATATACTAAGTAGTACAGTGACATATTATAATATATATATATAGCATATACGCTATATGTATCATATATATATATATTTATATAATATATACATATATACAATATCATATATACAATATATACTTATTATATATACATATTTATGTTATATATATTATAATTACTATTATATATATGTATATATATATACATATATATCATACTATATATATATATATATATATATATATAAGTAAATATATACTATAGATTATTAGATAAATATAGAGAATATATATACTTAATGTGATATATATAATATTAATAATCACTGTATATAAAATATATATATATATATATATATATATATTATATATATATATATATATAATATATATATATATATATATATAGTAATATAATATAAGTAATATCATATATATATAGATATACGATATATACGATATGATATACTTATATATATATACTATATCCTAATATAGGTATATATATAAGATAATAATATAAGTATATTGATAGCTTATATATATATATATTATATATATATATATATAAATATATTACTATATATATATATATATAGTATACTAATATTATATATATATATAGTTACTTTGTATATAACTCTTCCCGATTGCGAGAGGTTTATATAATAATT
>NW_020868481.1:480234-482733 GCF_003789085.1 Penaeus vannamei | reverse complement strand
GGAATCTCTGGTGTGATAACAGTATTGCGTACACCCATAAAAGGATAGGATATGAGATATATATAGAGCAGATAATGATATTAGATATTAACGAAACAATAAGGAGTGGACAATAAAGGAATAGACAATACCGAGAGAACGTAAGGCAAAAACAAAAGGAAGCATCAGGAACACGATTACATCGCTTTTGATAAAACCTATGCGCGAGCACATAAAAAATAGGTTAGGGGAGTAATTATAATATAAAATTAAAATAATAACAAACAAGTAAAGGATAACAAATAAGAATAGACAAGATACGAGAGATAGACCATAGAAAAAAAAAGGAAGCAATCAAGAACATCTCGTTTGATAACCTATGCGGCTGCACATACAAAATAGATAGAGATAATTATACATAAATAGATATATAATATAATAAAAACAAATAAAAGGAATAGACAAATACGAGAATAGACAAAAAACAAAAGGAAGCAATCAGGAACACCTCTCTTTGATAACCTATGCGCTACACATAACAAAATAGATAGAGATAATCATACATGAATAGATATATAATACACAAACAAACAAATAAATTAATAAACAGATACAAGAATATATATAAAAACAAATAAAATCAGGAACATCGCTTTGATAACCTAATGAGCTACACATACCAAATAGATAGAGATAATCATACATAAATAATATATAATAATAATAAATCAAATAAGGAATAGACAAATTACGAGAGATGGAAGACAAAACAAAAGGAAGCAATCAGGAACACCTCTGTTTGATAACCTCTGCGCTACACATACCAAAATAGATAGAGATAATTATACATAAATAGATAAATAATAAATAAAATAAACAAATAAAGGAATAGACAAATAAAGGAATAGACAAACAAAAGGAAGCAATCAGGACATTATCTGTTTGATAACCTCTGCGCTACACATACCAAAATAGATAGAGATTAACATATACATAATAAATATCATAAAATAAACAAATAAATAACAAATAAAGGAATAGACAAATACGAAGAATGAGACAAAAAAAAAGGAAGCAATCAAAGAACACTTTCACTTTGATAACCTATGCGCGACAACATAACAAATAGGTAGATAATTATATATAATATAATACATAAACAAACAAATAAAGGATAAGCAAATAAAGAATAGAAAATACGAGAATAGACATAAAACAAAAGGAAGCAATCAGGAACACCTCTTTGATAACCTCTTGCGCTACACATACCAAATAGAATAGAAGATAAATACACATAAATAGATTAATAATAAATAAATAGACAAATAAAGGCATAGACATAAGGAATGCAGGGATAAAGGATTAGTTTGACAAATACGAGAATAGTTAGGTAAAAACAAATCAAAAGGAAAGCATATCATTTTGTTAACATCTGTATGTTGATCATATGGCGCTACACCAGGGATGGGCATCCAAAAATAAATAGAGAAATCAATACATGATAGACTAATGATACATAAAATAGACAATGATTATAAACGGATAAAGAATATATATAACAACAAAATGAATAGGAAACCTCGCTTTTTGATAACTATATGCGTAGCATTCGTATATAAGAAAATAGATAGAGATAATAACATAATATATTATATTAGTAATACTTAAATCAAACAAATAAGGCGCAAGAAAACGAGAATAGACAAAAACAAAAGGAAGCAATCGGAACGACCTCTGTTTGATAACCTATGCGCGTGCCACACTGTTAACTTTAACCGAGTATGAGGGGTCACTGGGAATTTATTTGTGTGTTTTGGTGGTTGTATATCTTTCAACTTTGTTTTGATGTAATTTTTTGCACTTTATATTTATTTTGTTTGGTAGGTTGGAATTTAAACTCGACCGTTTATATATTGCTTTGTCGTGGTGGTTGGCGAAAGGCTTTTGTTTCGAGTCAGGTGGGAACGAATTTGGTGGAAATGAGTGATGAAGATTGTGTTTTGATGCATTCGATACGAAAGAGGAATTGGATTGAGAGAAGATGAATGAGATGGATTGATGGGGAGGGTAGGGAGGAATGGGGAAGAAGAGAAGGAGGGGCGAGAGAGAGAATGAGTGATTAGATAGAGAGAAGAGAGATGAGTGAGATTTTAGTAGAGAGAATACCTAGTTGGAGTGGGAGAGAGATGATATTTTGAATTTAAAAGGGAGGTGGAGAGAGAGAGAACATAAAAAAGTGTGAGGGGAAGATGAGAGTGTAGAGTATGTGATTATGAGATGGGAGTAAGAAGAGAGAGAAAGAAGAGAAAGGAGTGAGAGACTGGACAAGAAAGAGAGAAATGAAAGACGAAGGTGCGAGGTAGACATATAGAGAAAAAGACAATCAAAAAGAAAAAGTAAGTATATAGTATGAATTATAGGAAAAATTCAAGAGGTAAAAGAATTTCATTTGAATGTGTTATATTTCTGTTATTGCGTTTTAAGGCTTTTTTTCACTCATTTATTTTTGTATTCATTCAT
>NW_020868481.1:467734-470234 GCF_003789085.1 Penaeus vannamei | reverse complement strand
GGGGAATACAGGTAATTTATACGTTAAATACAGGTAAATTGAAAGTGAAATACAGGTGTTTTATATGTGAAATACAGGGGAATTGTAAGTGAAATACAGGTGTTTTATACATGAATCACAGTTGAATTGCAAGTGAAGTACACGAGCATTATAAGTGAAATACAGATTAATTACAAGTGAGATACAGGTAAAATAAAGTGAAATGCAGGTGAAATACAATCAAAATACAGGTAAAATACATGTGAATGACAAGTGAAATACAGACGCATTGCAAGTGAAATACTTATTAAATACAGGTGAAATGGAAATGAAATACAAATAAATTTCAGATGAATTCCTTGAGAATGACAAATTAGTTTGCAGGTGAAACACAATTACAATGAAGATGAATTACGAGTGAAATACAGATGAAATTCAGACGAATTACAAGAGAAAAACAAGAAAATTGAAAGGATTTATAAAGGCTAAATACAAACAAAATACAGGTGAGTTTCAGGTAAAAAATCAGGTGACAGGTGAAATAATATTAGAACAGAATAGGATATAAATTTAAGCAGGAGGATAAGGTGGGGGTAAGAAGAGAAGAAAACAGAAAAGGGAATAATTAAATGACAAAGAAAGAGATAAAAAATGAGAGGGAGGGGGAGGTGAAGAGAGAACGAGAGAGAGAAGGAGCAAGTGGAGTGGAAGAGACAGAAGGCAGACATAGAAAGGAAGACATTAAAAAACAACACAGAGAGAGAGAGAGAGAGAGGAGAGAGAGAGAGAGAGAGAGTAGAGAGAAGAGAGAGAGAGAGAGAGAGAGAGAGAGAGAGAGAGAGAGAGAGAGAGAGAGAGAGGAGGGAGAGAGAGAGAGAGAAAGAGAGAGAGAGGAGAGAGAGAGAGAGGGGGGGGATAGAGAGAGAAAGAGAGAAAAGAGAGGGAGAAGGAGAGAGGTAGAGGGAGAGAAAAGAAAGAATATATATATATATATATATATATATATATATATATATATATATATATATATATATATATATAGTATATATATATATATAATAGTATATATATAATATAAAGGAAAAAATGCAATATGCAAACTCCAGACATTAAACTCGCAAGGAGACAGAAACAATTACTAATATTGTACTAATTTTTGTCTTTATTATCCACATTTTTGTTTTGAATTTCCCTTCCATGAAACGCTACGCGAAAGTATGCGAACGCGAGACAAGAGAAAAAAATAATAATGATAGAACATTTGATTCGTTCCGCATATTTTTATTCATTTCAAAAGGAAAAGAGCAGAAAAAATGTTTTTTTTTTCTCTTTCCGTCGACTGTCAGAGGTGTAACATGTACACTTCACGCGTGTGTACGTGGAAACATGCATGTGCACACGAGAATTTTTGCAAGTGTGAGTGGACATGTACACGCACAGCACAATGAGCGTCGAGACATGAAACGAGGCATTCGCACACGTGGAAAAGAAAGGAATTTTAAGAACAGGAATAACGAGATTTAAATTTAGACAAGAAGAAGAAAAAGAAAAAAAAAACATGCAAATGAATGTATAAAAATGTTCTGTCGTTATATATGTAAACCCTTTATATATATATATATATATATATATATATATATATATATATATATATATATATATATATATATATATATATATATATATATATATATATACATACTCACAAGCAGTTAAAGTTATAGTTATTTATTGCTTTTTGTTATTTTACTATTTCTTTGTTTATCTATCTTATCTATCTACTATATTCCTGTTTGGCCACGCAGGGGCTCACAGAAACCTTAACAAATATATATGCAACCGCCCACAACTGCCTGCTGTTTATCTATCTTGGTTATGTATTTTCCTTTCCGTATCGATCCGTCTTCTCTCTTCTCTCTTCTCTCTCTCTCTGTCTTGCCCCTCCCTTTCTCTTTCTCTCTCCCTCTCACCCTCCATCCATCCCTCAATCTTCTCTCCTCCTTCCTACCATTTTACTCTCCTATTCCTTCCCCCTCTCCCTCCCTCTTCCTTCCATCTCCCTCCCCACCCTCCCCCCTCGTCCTCCCATCCCTCCCCTTCCCTCCCTTCCTATCCTCCCTCTCTCCTCCCTCCCTATCCTATCTCCCTACCTACCCATCGCCCTATGTACCCCTACTACCCATCCCTCTCCCTATCCCACCTTACCCAGAGAAAATCAAGGACTCTCTATCCTATCCGCTCTATCCATCTATCCATCGAGTGGGGAAGGCAGGACGGGATGCACCAATACTATCCTTAGCATCCTGAGTGTAGTGTGAACCTTAAATGGGTATGATCCGTTGATTGCGATTGGTATGTACAGTGTGGGATGGTGAGGATGGTTAAGGTGGTGGTGGAATGGTGAGGTGGTGAGGTGATGAGTGGTGAGGTGGTTAGGCATGGTGGAGGGAATGTGAGGATGTGAGTGGTGAGGATGGTGAGGTGGTGAGGATGGTGAGGTGGTGATGGTGAGGTGGTGAGG
>NW_020868481.1:457734-460234 GCF_003789085.1 Penaeus vannamei | reverse complement strand
TCTCTCTTTCTCCCCTCCCCTCTCCTCTCTCTCTCTTTCTTTCTCTTTCTCTCTCTCGCCCCTACTTTGCTCCCTGGCGCCATCTGTCGTCAGCGAGACGAAGTTTGAGGAAGGAGGCAGACGGGCAGGGGAGGGGATGGGTGGACGGGGGGGGGTAGTGCGAGGAGAATGAAGGACAAAGGCGGTGTGGTTTATAGATGATAGTGAGAAGAGAGAGGGAGAGAGAGAGAGAGGGAGAGAGAGAGAGAGAGAGAGAGAGAGAGAGAGGGAGAGAGAGAGAGAGAGAGAAGAGAGAGAGAGAGAGAGAGAGAGAGAGAGAGAGAGAGAGAGAGAGAGAGAGAGAGAGAGAGAGAGAGAGAGAGAGAGAGAGAGAGAGAAGAGGAAAGAGAAAGAGAGAGAGAGACAGAGAAGAGAGAGAAGAGAGAGATGAAAGGATACCATGAGAGACAGAAACGGAAACAGACAAGCAGACAGACAGACAAACTATACGAACCTACGCGAAGACAAACAAGCAGAGCAAATGAAACATTCTGAAAGCGCCAAACAAAAATAAACATTTATTCAGAGAGAAGGAGAGAACGAGCCAACACAATCAGAGAGAGAGAAGACGGAGAGAAAGATGGCGTCTGAAGGGGAGGGGGGGTGAGGGAACGAAGGGTGGAGGGGGGTCTTGGAGAAAAAGGAGGGGTCTAGGGGGTAAGGGAGGAAGGGGAAGGGGCCTAGGGGGAGAGGAGGAGAGGGTAGGGGGCCTAGGGGTAAAGGAGGAAGGGGTAGAGGGCCTAGGGGAAGGGAGGAAGGGGTAGGGGAGGCCTGTGGGGAGGATGGGGTGGTGGTGGGTACAGTCAGGAAAGGGGAGGGGAACAGTGAGCTTTAGGAAGGGAGGGAGGGGGGTTGGGGAGGGAGTGGGGTTGGGGGCTAGTGAGGGGGGGGAGGAGGGAGAAAGAGAGCTGTTATAAGAAGGACGGGAGGGAAGAAGGTAGTAGGGAGGGGATGGAGAGAGGCATAGGGAGAGGGATGGGGAGAGGGATGGGGAGGCAGTGTACGGGGGGAGAAGAGAGAGAGTGAGAGTAAGAAGGAAAGGGGGAGGGGAGGAGACTGCAGGAAAGAGGGGGAGGGGAAATTGCAGGAAGGGGAGAGGAGGTAATTGAGGTTGTAGCAAGGAAAGGATGGGGAAGATGAGGCTGTAACAAGGGAATGGGGAAATGAAGGTCAGTAAGAGGGAGTGGGAGTACAATAGGGAGGAAAGAGAGCAATATGGAACAAATCAAGGAAGTAGGAGGAATTTTAAATTCAGGAAGAAGATGGGAAGGGAAAGGAATAATAAGAAGAAAAGAAGGAAGGAGAAAGGGGAGGAGGAAAGTAGGAAGGAAGGAAGGGAAGAAGCGGAAGGGGGAGGTAAAATGAGGAAGGAAGGAATGAGGAATGGAAGGTAAAAGAAGGGAAGGAATATAGAAAGAAAGGAAAGAAGGAGGTGGAGGTGTAAGATGAAGGAGGACATGGAGGAAGGACGGAAGAAAGAAAGAGAGGAAGGGAGGGGAGGAAGACAGAGAGGCAGGAGAGGGAAGGGGGAAGATAGCAGGAAGGAAGGAAGGGAAGAGGAGGGATAAGAATGAACTTATAGGAAGAAGGGGAGGAAGAAGAAAGTAGAATAGTAGGAACGAAGGAAGAGTGAAGGGAGGAGGGGAAAAGGGGAAGGAGGGAGAAAGAATAAAAGATGAATGGAGGAGGGGAAAGGGGGATTATACAGAAGAAGGAAGAGAAAAGGAGAGGAGTAGGAAGAGAAGAAAAGGAGAATGGGAGGACAATAGAAGAAAGAAAAGAGAAGGGATAGGAAGAAAGTAAGTAGAAGGAAGGAAAAGAGAGAAGAGAAGAAGAAAAAAAAAAAAAAAACAGAAGAACAAAGGAAGAAAAACGAAGAAAAAACAGACAAGAGAATAGAGAAAAACCAACAACAAAAAAACATCAACAAAGAAACGAAGATAAGGAAACAAAAAGAAATAAAGGAAGAAAAAACAGACAAGAACAGAGAAACCCCAAGAAAAAAAAAAGAAAGAAAGAAAGAAAGAAAGAAAAGAAAGAAAAAGGAAAGAAATACTAGAGGCATCCGTAATAGCACCGTCAGCCACCTCGTCAGCGACCTCGTCAGCCACCTCGTCAGCCACACCCGGAGAAAAACAGTAAAACGCAGAACAGAACATCATACAGCCCGTGATGAGGTTCTTGCAGCCGAGAGCCATGTGTGCAGATGATATATACACTTTACGGTTATTGGTGATAATAAAATGATCGTTTTGCACCGTAGACTGATTTAATCTGTCCCGGGTGTGACCTCGGATTCCTTGGCGTCGCTTGCAAGGAAACTTTTATTGCATTGTTTATCGTTTATTCGCTTCGTTATTGTGATTAATCTTAATCTTCATTGCCTGTTTTTTTGTTTTTTTGTTTTCTTCTTCTTCTTCTTCTTCTTTTTCTTCTTCTTCTTCTTCTTCTTCTTCTTCTT
>NW_020868481.1:430847-433347 GCF_003789085.1 Penaeus vannamei | reverse complement strand
TCCCTCCCTCCCTCTCCTCTCCCTCCCTCTCCCCTCTCCCTCTCCCCTCTCTCTCCCCCTCTTCCCCCTCTCCCCTCTCCCTCTCTCTCTCTCTCTCTCTCTCTCTTCTCTCTCTCTGCGTCTCTCCCTCTCCTCTCCCTCTCCCTCTCCCTCCCCCCTCCCTCTCTCTCTCTCTCTCTCTCTCTCTCTCTCTCTCTCTCTCTCTCTCTCTCTCATCTCTCTCTCTCTCTCTCTCTCTCTCTCTCTCTCTCTCCTCTCTCTCTCTCTCTCTCTCTCTCTCTCTCTCCCTCTTCTCTCTCCCTCTCCCTCTCCTCGTCCTCCTCTCCCCTCTCTCTCTCTCTCTCTCTCTCTCTCTTCTCTCTCTCTCTCTCTCTTTCTTTCTCTCTCCCTTTCTCTCGTCTCTCTCTCTCTCCTGCTCTCCCCTCTCTCCCTCTCTCCCTCTCCTCTCACCTCTCTTCTCTCTGCTCTCCCCTCAGTCTCTCTCTCTCGTCCCTCCCTCTCCTCTCGTCTCCCTCTCCTCTCCTCCGTCTCCATCTCCCTCCCCTCTGGTTCTCCCTCAGGTAATCAATCCCCCGTCTCTTCTCTCGCAAGGGTATAACGACGGACTGAGGAGATAAGAGAGAGATACCTTGGGCTTGTATTTTGACGTTCCTTGAGCGTGTCTTAACAGGAATCTTACGGGAATGGAATCTTAAAAATTGGGAATCCTTGAAGAGAGAGAGAGAGGAATTTTATCTTTCTCTTCTCCTTCCTGTTCCATTCCATGTCCATTTTCGCTTATTCCACCAGCTTCCTCTTCTCCTTTCTATCTCAGTTCTATATCCCGCCCCCCTTCATGTTCCATTTCATGTCTGTTTCCGCTTTTTCCATCAGCTTTTTTATCGTTTCTTCATCTCCTTCTTTCTATCTCATTCCTTCCCCCCTTCCCCCTTTCCGTTCCATCCCTTGCCCATTTCTGCTTATTCCATTTTTATCGGTTTCTTTCCTTCCTCCTTCTTTCTATCTCAGTCCCCTATCCCTTCACCAGCTTTCCTTATCCCTTCCCAGCCATCCCTCCTTCTATAAAAGTTCCTTATTCTTATTATCCCTCGTCCCTTTCTCCTTATCGCATACCTCCGCCAAGGCAATAGAGTCACTGATGTAATAAATTACTCACACTGGAAGTATTACATTTAAAATCAATTTCACTGGTGATGTCCGCAAACATAACCTCTTTGGCTAAGGTAATGAAGGTAATGATAATAATTAATAATTACCCTTGCATTTAGATTAACTGATTCAATATATATATATTTTTAATTCCTGGATCGGATTATGATATGGACCACTATTAGAATTTAATGGCATCTAAGTTAGGCTAAGACACACCTTTGGTAAATATCTATCCATAACCTTTTAAGCTATCCTGCTAACTAACGAACAAACAAAATAACAAACACTGCCGAAAATATAATCTCCTTGGCAGATGTAATAATGATAAAGAATTGTGATAACAATAGTAAGAAGAAGAAGAAGAGTAATGATAATGATAGTTGTAATAATGTTAATAACTATAGTTATAATAATGAATAATGATAATAATGAAATATCATAAACCTAAAAACACTGATGATAACGATAACAATAATCATGATATGATGATAGACAATAATAATGACATGTCTGATGAATGATGATAATATACAATGATTATAAGTGTTGGTAAGAGAGTACTAACAATAATAATTAATAACGCTAAAAATGATAGTAAAAATAATGACAATGATAATAACTATGCAGATGATAATAAAAAGGTATTTATGATAAAAATACTACCAATTACGATGATATATTTGACAGTAATAAAAAAATGTAAGAATAACTAAAGATAGTTTAGCAGTAATAAACTAGCGCTTGTTTTAAAGGGGACATCGACAGCACGCCCTCTTTTGTCATCAGGGAGCAGCCTGTAGGTGGATTGGTCAGCTGTGCTTGTCTTCCCTTCCGCTGATGTCCCTCCTTCCCGTTCTTCTTTCTTCTTTTCTTCTTCTTTCTTCTTCATTTCTTTATTCATTCTCTCCTATTCTCATTCTTCCTCCGTTTCTTCTCTTCTCCTCCTTCCCTTCTTCTTCTTCTATCTTCCTCCTCCTCCTACCTCCTCCATTCTATCTTCTTCTTCTTGCTTACTCCTCCTTCCTTATCCCTTCTCTCTTTCTTCTTCTGCTTTCTTCTCCTCCGCCTCCTCCTCATTCTCTCTTCTCCTCCTCCTCCCCTCCTCCTTGCCCTGTTATTTTTATAAGAAAAGAAATTATCTTTCTTTTTCCTCCTTCTCCACCTCATGCTCCTTCTTCTTCTTCTCTCCCTCTCTCTTATTCTGCCTCTCGCTTCTTCTTCTCTTCCTTCCTCCTCCGCCTCCTCCCATTCTCTTCTCCTCCTCCTTCTCCTCCCCTCTCTCTCCTTTGGATTTTATATATGAAAAAATTATCCTTCTTTCTTTTCCTTCTTTCTCTCTCACCGTGCA
>NW_020868481.1:425790-428290 GCF_003789085.1 Penaeus vannamei | reverse complement strand
TTATTATTATTATTATTATTATTATTATCATTATTATTTTTATCATTGTTATTATCATTATCAATATCATCATTATTATCGTTGTTGTTGTCATTATCCTCATTATCATTATAATTATAATGATAATAGTTATTATTATCATTATCATTATTATTATTATTATCATTATTATTATTATTATTATTATTATAATAATAATAATTATTATTATTATTATTATTAGTAAGTAGTATAGTATCATTTTATTATTATTTTACTATAATCATTATCATTATCATTATCATTATTTTCATTATTATAACAATTATTATTATTATTATTATCATCATCATCATCATCATTATCATTATAGTTATCATCATCACTATTGTTACTACTACTATTATTACCATTATCATTGTTGCTGTTTTTGTTACTATCATTTTCATCATTATGATTACTACCACTACTATTATCATTATCATTATGATTTTCATTACTAATTTTCTTCATTGCTATCATGTCTATTATTTTCATTATCATTATCGTTATCATTTTTATCATTATCACTATTATTGATATCATTATATATTATCATTATCACCATTATTACCAATATTATCATCATCGTCGCTATCATTATTATTATCATTATTGTAATTGATATAATTTTATATTATCAATATCATCATTATTATCAATATCTGTTTCATCATCATTATCATTAATATCATTACTCTTATTGCCATTATTATTGCCCTTATCATTATCACATTACCATTGTTATCATTAATACTGTTATTATTTTCATTATCATTATCATTATCATTATTATAATCATTATTATTATCATAACTATTATTGTTGTTTTTTTCACGATCACTAGTATTATCTTTACTATTATTTTTATCATTATTATTATCATTATCATTATATTATCACTGCTTTTATTTTTTGTTGTTATCATTATTCTTATAATCATCATCCTTATTAGCCTCAGTATTATCATTATTACCATTATGGTCATAATAATTATCATTTTTATCATTATAATCACTATCATCATGGTTATCTTTATTTCTATTATGATAATGATTATCATCATCATTACTATTATCATTATTATCATCATTATTATCATTATTATCATCATTATTATCATTATTATCATCATTATTATCATTACTAATTTCATAATCAATATTATCCTTGGTACCATTTATTGCTATTTTCATTATCATTATCATTATTATCATTGTTATTTTCATTATTATTACCATCATTTATACTGTTATTAGCATCATTATCAACTTCATCCTCATTATTGCTGTTTTCATCCTCATCATCATTATCATTATTATTATTGTTATCATTATCACTGCTATCGTCATCGCTATCATTGCTTTACTATCATTATTGCAATCTTTATTAACATCATTACTAACATCACTACTATTACCATTATCATTATTATCATTATCATTAGTATTATACTTGTCATTATGATTATCATTGCTATCATTATTATCATTATTAGTATTATCATTATCATCATTGCCGTTGTAGTTATCATCTCTATTATTATTATTATTATTATTATTACCATTATTATTATCATATCATATCACCGTTATCATTATCTTTAAAATTATCATCGTTAACATCATCAACCATAATTACTTCATCATCTTCATCATCATTATCATTATTGTCAATGGGGCGGACAATTTCCCAAGCGAGAGATCAGCCTGCAGTCGAGAGGGTTAAGTGTTGGCTTAATATAAATACACTTTACGAAGGGGATACAACAGCGACGTCCACTTCTGCCGTCAGTGGGACACGGGTCAGCAGGTGACTGGTCAGCTGTGCGTATTGTCTTTCCTTCTGCTGATGTCCACGGCCAAAGAGAGTCTGGAGGAAGCCTTTTATATTAAATCTCTTTCTCTCTCTTTCTCTTTCTATCTTCCTTTCCCTCTCTATCTCCCTTTCTCTCTCTTTCTCTCCCTCTATCTCTCCCCCTCTCTCTCTCTCTATCTTTCGCTTTCTCTTCTATCTCTCCTTTCTTCACTATGTCTCTTTCTCTCTCTCTCTCTATCTCTATCTCTCTCTCTTCCTCTCTTTCTATCTCCCTTTCCCTCTCTCTTTCTCTCCCAGCTGCCTATTTTCAAATCCAAATAGTGGCATTTCTCCAGTCGACAGTCTCCTCTCTTCCCACATCCTCTGCCAACTTCCAAAGGCCGACCACCCTTCGCATAGGTAGCCTGACCCCTCGACCTGACCTCGTTTACCTTCACCTGGTCTCACCTGTTCTGTGTTTATCGCATTGCTTCTCCACTCTGCCATTTATACTCCTTCCTCTCTCTTTCCTCCTCGAGCCTGAAGAGGACATCCATGAGGACTTCGAAACTGTTATCTCGCTTTTCAGTTAATCTCTCTCTCTCTCTCTCTCTCTCTCTCTCTCTCTCTTCTCTCTCTCTCTCTCTCTCTCTCTCTCTCTCTCTCTCTCTCTCTCTCTCTCTCT
>NW_020868481.1:405790-420790 GCF_003789085.1 Penaeus vannamei | reverse complement strand
AGAAATGGAGAAATCTAAAAAGAGTAGAATAGTAATATAAATTTCACGGACAAGTGGAGAAGCCAAGGAGAAGCTATACACAGTGCCAACAGTATAGCTTCTTGTTATTATATTAAGGCGTTAAGAGATATCTCTGAAACCCGAAGATATTGCTCCCGGGATGCTTAGAATAGCCATTATTGTATTTCCACATCCCTGTTATTTCGTGTGAAGATGAAGAGAGAAAGAGACAGAGAAAGATAGAGAAAGGGATAGAAGGGAGGGAGGGAGAGAAAGAGTGAGAGAGAGAAATAAAAGAGAGAGAGACAGAGAAGAAGAAGGATAGAGGGAGGGAGGGAGAGAAAGAGTGAGAGAGAGAGAGAAGAGACAAAGATAGAGAAAGGGATAGAAGGGAGGAGGGAGAGAAAGAGTGAGAAGAGAAATATAAAGAGAGAGAGACAGACAGACAGAGGAGTGGAGAGACAGACAAGCAAAATGAAAGAAGGAAACAGAGAGAAAATGACAATGGGGAAGATGAAGATAAGCAGATATGCAGATAAAAAGGGGAAAGATGATAAATAATGTACTGTATAAAGAGAGAGAAAGAGGGAGGAAAAAGAAACAGAAAAAACAAGAAAATTGGCAGAAAACACAAGAAGTACACACCATATTCTCAAAACATAGATAAGAGAGATAAGGATAACATTAGAAAATAATAAGCGAGATTGCGACAGACAAGCCAGTCAAAATTAACAAAGAATTTCCGATTCATAAAGATACCATAAACCCCTTTCTTCACCGATTGTAGTCCCCCCTCCCCCCCCCATCCCCACCCACACCCCCTCGAACGAAATTGACAGTAATCTATAGAGAAATAGAGAGAGATTATGAAAGAGTGAGAGAAAGAGCAAGAAAGAGAGAGAGATTATGAAAGAGTGAGAGAAAGAGCAAGAAAGAGAGAGATTATGAAAGTGTGAGAGAGAGCAAGAAAGGAATAGAGATTTGTGAGAGTATAAGAGAGAGAGCAAGAAAGAGAAATTAAGAAGTGAGAGAGAGAGAGCAAAAAAGAGAGAGAGATTATAAAGAGAGAGAGAGAGCAAGAAAGAGAGAGTGAGAGAAAGAGAGAATGAGAAAGAGCAAGAAAGAGAGAGACATGAGAGGGGACGAAGAGAGAGAGGGAGGGGGGAAGTAGAAAAATANGGTTGGTTTATGAATTGTCGGAGAGAGCGAATGTTTGTTATGTTAGTCTAAAATGTTTAATAAGAAAGGAAAAATACTTATGAGTTAAATATATTCCATTTTGGTTCCGTTCATCAACATTTATTCATCAATGCGGGCGATTTTCTATCTTTTTGTTGTTGTTGTTTTCTCTATATCTTATTTTTTCCACTTCACTCTTCTTACACAAACGCAAACATATACGTATGTATATATGTATATATATGTATATTCATGTATATATATGTATATACATACATAAATACATACATACATACATACATATATATACCTATGTTTCTATCTATCTATCTATCTATCTATCTATCTATCTATCTATCTATCTATCTATATAATATTATATACATCTTTATATTATATATATACTTATAATTATGAATATAATATGTGAGTGTGTGAGTGAGTATGTGTGCGTTTGCGTAAACACACACACACACACACACACACACACACACATATATATATAATACATCTATCTATCTATCTATCTATCTATCTACTCTATTCTATCTATCTATCTATCTATTCTATCTATCTATCTATCTATCTTATCTATCTATCTATCTATCTATCTATCTATATCTATATCTATCTATCTATCTATCTAATATATATATATATATATATATATATATATATATATATATATATATATATAATATATATATACACACACATATACATATAGTTAGATAGATAGATATATAGATGAATAGAAAGATAAAAAAGATAATATAATACACCACATACATATGCACACATTCAAAATATACACACACTAAGACCATTCATACAAGCCAAAAATACAAATAATACGATTGCCTACTGTTATATGTTCAACAAGCAAATGTCACCACAGTTTCAGTCGGGCAAAAGGGTAAAAGTGACACTTATCTATCCACTTATAAAACTATCTACTTCACACCGGAAAATGTTATACTATGTCTTTTGTGTTATTCATAACACAAGACGTAAACCTTTCATATTGTAATAACACCATAGGGAGGCATTTGGCTTACTCTGGAGTGTCCAATGGAGCCTCTCAGATGTGGGTTACATCTTAAACACTTGATTGCGTAATTTATTGACTATACCAAAAGGCAGGGATAGTAGACATATATCCCCCTTAGTGCAGCGAAATTAAAGAATAACGAGAATTGTGAAGTTATAAGGAAAATATCTATGAACTCATCTGTTCTTTCACGTTGCTTTGTATTCTCTTTCAAATTTAAAAAAGCCGTGTAAATATTGGCGCATTTTTTTTTATTTTTTTATCTCTTCATTAGCTTCATTTTTATCTCTTTATTAGCTGTTCTTTAACATTGCTTTGTATTCTCTTTCAAATTTAAAAAGCCGTGTAAATATTGGGCATTTTTTTTTTTTTATCTCTTCATTAGCTCTATTTTATCTCTTCATTAGCTGTTCTTTAACACTGCTTTGCATTCTCTTTCAAAAATTAAAAAGCCGTGTAAATATGGGTCAATTTTTTTTTTTTTTTTTTTAATCTCTTCATCCAATCCAGTTTTCCAGCTTTCACGCCGGTACTCTATTGTATTAATTATTATTATATTATTATTATTGTGTATATTATATATAATTAATTGATATTCTATTTTATAGCCGACTGCTTCTCTATGCCTTTAACGAGTGTATTTGTCAGCTGAATCAGCTGATTCTCTCGGGCGAGTGGAGTGACACGACACGAAGTAAAGACCGGATCGCCACTAGGAATGCAAAAAAAGGAATGAATATCTTCGTAGTGCGATAGAATGCAAGAAAAAAAGAATAATTTATCTTGGTAGTGCCGATAGAATGAAAGAAAAAGAATATTATCTTCGTAGTGCGATAGAATGCAGAAAAAATGAATAATTTATCTTCGATGTGCATAGAATGAAGAAAAAAGGAGGATAATTATCTCGAGTGCGATAGAAGAAAGAAAAAGAATAATTTATCTTCGTAGGCGATAGAATGAAAGAAATAAGCGATAATTTATTCTTCTATCGTAGTTGCGATAGAATGCAGAAAAAAGGTAATTCTTTTCGTAGGCGATAGAATGAAAGAAAAAAAGAATAATTTATTTCGGTAGTGCAGAATGAAAGAAAAAAGGAAAATTTTTTCGTAGTTCGATAGAATGAAGAAAAGGAATAATTTATATTCGTGGTGCGATAGATGAAAGAAAAAAAGGAATAATTTATCTTCGAACTGCGAAGGAGCAAGAAAAGAAAATTTACTTCGTCGTGCATAGAATGATAATTTATCTCTCGTAGTGCGATGAATGAAAGAAAAAGGAAATAATTCATTCGTAGTGCGATAAAGCAAGAAGGATATTTATCTCGTAGTGCGATAGAATGAAATAAATAAGAATAATTTATCTTCGTAGTGCGATAGAATGGCAGAAAAGGAATAATTTATCTTCTCACTAGTCGCGATAGTAAATGCAAGAAATAGGTAATAATGTATCTTCGTTAGTGCTATAGAAGCAGAATAGCATAATTATCTTCGATAGCGCCTGATAATGCAAGAAAAAGAATATATTATCTTCGTAGTGCGATAGATGCAAAAAAGAATAATTTATCTTCTCTAGTCCGGTAGAATGCAAGAAATAAGAATAATTGATCTCTCGTAGCTAGCATAATGCAAGAAATAAGAAATAATTTATCTTCGTTCTCATCCTACAAGTCGATAGTAGATGCAAAAGAAAATAGGCATAATCTTATCTTGCGAGTGCGATTAAATGCAAAGAAATAAGAAAAGTTATCTTTCCGTATAGTGCGATAAATGAAAGAAAAAAGAGAAATAAATTTCTCGTTAGTTGCGACTAGAATCAGAGAATAAAGAATAATTTATTTCGTTAGTGCGAAAGATGCAGAAATAAAGAATAAATTTATCTCTCGTACCGGCGATCATTAGAATGCAAGAAGAACACGGAAACAAGGTATAATTTTCTTCGCGTAGTGCGACTAGAATGCTCAAGAAATAAGATATTATCTTCGTAGCTGCTATAGATGCAAGAACATAGAAATAATTATTATCTTCGTAATACGTCGTAGATCGCAAGTAAGAATAAGAAGAATTATCTTCGATATGTGCGTAGATGACAGAATAATGGAATAATGATCTTCGTAGTGCCGATAGAATGCAAGAAATAAGGAATAAATACTCTATTATACGATTAGAATCAACGGGATAAAAAAGAATAAATTTTCTTCGCTCTACCTATAGGTGCGATAGATGACATAAGAATAAACGCAAAGAAATAAAGAATAATTTATTCTTCCGTTAAGTGCAGACCTAATAAGAATTTGAAAGCAAGAAAAAGGAAATTTATCCTCTATAGTGCGGAGATTTAGAATGGCAAAAATAAGTAATAATTACTTCGTTTAGTTGCCAGAAAGTAATGCAGAATAAGCAAATTACTTCTAGTCGATTAGAATGCAGACAAAGGGATATTGATCTTCGTAGTGCCTTTGAATGCAAGAAATAAGAATATTAATCTTAGATTGCGCAAGCATAGAATAAAGAAGAAAGAGATATAATTATCTTCGTATATTTACGTATGCAAGATAATAAGACAATAACATCTTCGTCTAGTAATTTAGAATGGCAAAAGTGAAAAAAGATAATTTGTACTTCGAAACATAGTGCGATTAGAATGAAAAATAAGAATAATTTAATCTTTCGCACCGTGCGATTAGAATAACATAGAATTGTATATAGAAAAGGAATATTTGTCTTCGATATAGGCGAAGAATGCAAGAAAAAAAATCTATCTTGTAGTACGATTAGAATGAAGAAAAAAAGAATAATTTATCTTGTAGTGCGATAGAATACAGAAAAAAGGAATAATTTGATCTCATGTGCCCATGAAGAAGAAAAAGGGAATAATTTGTTTCTAGTTCTATAGAATGCAAAAAAAAAAAGGAATAGATTTCTCGTTAGTGCGATTTAGAATGCAAGGAAAAAGGATAATTTATCCTCTTCGTGAGTGCAGTATTATAGAATGAAAGAAATAATGAAATATCTCTCGTGGTGCGATGATTTAAGAATTGCAAAAAAAGGAATAATCTAATCTTCGTAGTCCTGATATAGATCGAAAGAAATAAGATAAAATTATCTTCGTAGTGCCTATAGAATTCCAAGAAATAAGAATAATATTTCTCTTACGAATATAGTCATTAGAATCAAGAAAAAGAATATTATTTAGTCACGGACTAGAATGAAGAAAAAAAAGATAATTTATTTCGAGTCGATAGAATGAAAGAGAGAAATATAAATAATTTTATTATCGTAGTGCGATTTTACGAATGCAAGAGGGGAGAAAAAAATAAGGAAATAAAATTATTATCATCGTAGTGCGAATAAATGCAGAAAAAAAAAAGAATATATCTTATTCTTCTCTAGTGCTGTGAAGCCAAAAAAAGAATAATTTATCTTCGTAAGACGTGCATAGAATGCAAAGAAAAAAAATAAATTGTCGTTCGTAGTGCGATTAGAATGCCAAGAAATTAAAGAATAATATCTTGTGTAGTCGATAGAATGAAAGAAAAAAAATAATAATCTTCCGATAGAATTAGTTCGAAGAATGAAAAGAAAAAGGATAATTTAATAATCTTTCGTATGCGAAGAATGCAAATAAGGAAAAAAGGATTATCTTCGTAGTCGTGCACTTGGAATGCAGATTAAGAAATATTTTATCTTTCGCGTGTTGCAATAAATAAGGAAAAGAATTATTTATCTTCCGTATATAGTGCTGATAGAAATGAACTAAGAGAAAATAGAATATTTGTCTTCTATAGCGGTCAGTAATAAAAAAGAAAATAAACAGGCGAATTAATTATTCTATCGTATCCTAGTGTGAAGAATGCAAAAAAGAAAAAAAACAAAAATTAATTATCTTCGACTAGTGCATAATGAAAGTAGAAAAAAAGGATTTTATTGTTTCCTAGTGCGATAAACTAAAGAAAAAGAAATTATTTATCTTCCCCCGGTAATGCGACTATAGAAGCAGAAAAAGGAATACAATTTGTCTTCCGTAGTCGATTAGAATGAAGAAGAAAAAGGAATAAATTTTTATCTTTTTAATGCACTGCGGCGATACGAATGCAAAAAAAAAAGGAAAAGAATAATTCATCTTCGTAGTGACGATTAGAATGAAAGAAAAAATAGCGAATTAATTTGGGGGTCTTCATGGAGTGCGCATGAAGCAAGAAAAAGAAATTTGTCTTCGTTTTTTTGTGCGAATTTTAGAATGAATTCAAGAAAAAAGAATAATTTATTCTTCGAATTTCTTAAACCCTATCGTGCCAGATAGAATGAAGATAAAAAAAGGAAACTATATTTCTTTCACTAGTGCCTAATGAATGAAAGAAAAAAAGAATACATTTATACTTGTTGTCATTATGAATGCAGAAAAGAATAATTTATCTCGTAGCTCCTGTGAATTTAGGTAGAAAGCAGGAGAAAAAAAGAATATCTATCTTCGTAGCATGCGATAGAATTGCTAAGCGAAAAAAAATCGAATAATTTATCCTTTCCGTAAGTGCCGATAAATGAAAAAATAAGATAATTTATCTTCGTATGCGATCTACAATGAAGAGAAAAAGAAGATAATAATTTATCTTCGTTTAAGTGCGACTTAGAATGCCAATGAAAAAAGGCGAATTAATTGTACTTCGTAGCTGCGATAGAATGCACAGAAATAAGAATTAAATTTATCCTGTATGCAATAGAATGAAAGACAGAAATAGAATAGGAATCTATCTTCGTAGCTGCTGATGTAGATTGAAATAAAAAAAGGAGCATAATGTATCTTCATAGATGCGATAGAAAGCAAGAATATAAAGAATAACTTATTTTCTGTGCAGATAAATATAAGAAAAAGAATATTTATCTTCGTGTGCGTAGAATGATAAAGAAAAAGAAATAATTATCTTGTTGTCGCGATTAGAATGCATATAAAAGGATAATTTATCTTCTCGGTGCGCATTAAAGAAGAAAAAGCGATTAATTATCTTCGTAGTAGCGATAGAAGCAAGGAAAGGAATGGGAATAATTTATCGTCTATCGAATAAATGAAAGAATAGAAATATTCTTACTCTTAGTGCTGATTAGAATGAAGAAAGGATAATTTATCTCGTTGCCTGACTGAATGAAGACAAAGGAATAATTCTTCTCCCGTAGTGCTGCGAATAAGAAGCAAGGAAAACAAGGAATAATTTATCTTCCTCGATAGTGCGATAGATGCAAGAAAAAAAAGAATAATTTATCTTCGTAGTGCGATTTAGAATGTCAGAAAAAAGGTATTAATTTATCTTCGCTGTCGATAGAATGCAGAAAAAAGGATAATAATTTATCTCGTAGTGCCAGATTAGAATGCAAGGAAAATAAGAATATTTATTTCGTAGTGCGATTAAGAATGCAAGAAAAAGGATTAATTTACTTCCGTATAGAATAGAATGCAGAAAAAGGACATGATTCTATCTTCGTTTATGCCGACTAGAGAAAAAATCAGAGATAATTATATTCGTCAGTCGATGTAGAATAAAGAAAAAAGGAATAATTTATCTTCGCTGTGCGTAGATGAAGAAAAAGAATAATTTGTACTCGTAGAATAGTGCATAGAACTGCAAGAAAAAGAATACATACTTACGTAGTGCGATAGAATGAAAGAAAAATGAATAATTTGTCTTCGTAGTCCTACGAATGAATGAAAGAAAATAAAGAATAATTTATCTTCGTAGTGCATTAGCATGAAGAAAGGAATAAATTTATCTTCGTGGCGATAAATGCAAGAAAAAAGGATAATTATCTTCGTTATGCTGATAGATATGAAGAAAAAAAGAATAATTATCTTCTTTATGCAAGAATGAAAGAAAAAAGATAATTTATCTCTTAGTGCGATTAGCAATGCAGAAAAGGGAATAATTTGTTTCGTTAGTGCAGATAGATGCCAGAATAAGAATACTTCATCTTCGTCTGCATAGATGAAGAAAAGAATATTTATTTCTGGTGCGATGAAGAAAGAAAAAAGAAAATTTTTTTAGTAGTTAGGATGAATGCAAGAAAAGTAATAATTTATCTTCGTTCGGCATAGAATGAAAGAAAAAAGATAAGTTTATCTCGGGGATCTAGGCGATAGAATGAAAAAAATAAGATAATTTATCTTCGTGTGCTTAGAATGCAAAAAAAATGGATATAAATTTATTTGTTAGTCCGATAGATGAAGGAAAAAAAGATAATTTATCTTCGTAGTGCGATAGATGAAAAAAAGGAATGTTAGTGCGATAGAATGAAGAAAAGAATAATTTTCTTCGTGTGTGCGATAGAATGAAAGAAAGGAATAATTATCGTGCGAAGAATGAAAGAAAGAATAATTTATCTTTCGTGTGCGATAGGCAACAGATAAAAACATTGTAACCAGTGATATGTCAAAGATGATGATAAATATGTGATGATGATGAAGAATAAGGATAGTAACCATGATATGTTGCAAGGATGAATGATTAAATGACTGGTGATGGATGATGAAAGGATTAATGTGAATGGGAATCATCAGAAGCACAGAACTGCTAAGCGGTCTGTGTATGTAGTGTATTGATGTACGTGTGAATGAATATATGTACTAGTATATATTTGTATTTATTATTGATACTTTAGTATCGATCATAACTCTTTCCTTAAAACTTCAGTAATTAAGCTAAATGAAACATAAATTTTTTTCATCACATGGAGTTGGTAAGAAAAAAATCACATCTTGCATCTTAAATAACCCAACATGCCAAAAAAAAAAAAAAAAAAAAACACTCTAGATTGACGTCCTCCATCTTGCAACATCAGTGCATAAAATATGAGAGCTTTTCCTTGTCGCTGTCACGCCGAGACAATTCAAAGGAAAACGTTATAACTCGTGACGGCTGACTCACATCTCTCGTTGTTGATGGCGAGAATGCATAAAAGTCAAGATTATTTATATCTTTGATAGAAATGATCTATATTGAAATGATGACAAAACAGAGAAATGGACACTTTGTGATATTTAATATATATATATATATATATAATATATATATAATATAATATATATATATATATATTATATATGTATAGATATATTTATATATATATATACATATATATATATATATATGTGGTATATTATATATATATACTATTATATATTATATATAATATTTATATATTATACATAATATATATATATATGTATATACTATATATATATATATATATATATATATATATATATATATTATATATATATATATATATAATTATAAATATATATACATATATATATTATAAATTATTATATAATATATTATATATAATATATATAATATATATTATATATATGTATTGGTATGTACACACACACACACACACACACCACACCATACACACAACACACACACACACACACACACACACACACACACACACACACACTCACACATATATATAATTATATATATATATATATATAATATATATTATATATATATATAATATAAATATATATATATATATATATATAATATATATATATATATATACATATATATATATATATACTATTATATTATATTATATAATATATATATATATATATATATATATATATATATATATATATATATATATATATATATATATATATATATATATATATATATATATATATATATTAATATATATATACATATATATATATATTAAATATATATTATATATATATATACATATATATATATATATGTGTGTGTGTGTGTGTGTGTAATGTATGTCATTATATATATGTGTAAGTAAGTATAAGTAATTTAATTCCTCCTGTGACCTCCGTACGCTGACCTCTGCCTCCAAAGGATAATGAGTCACGCAGGATCTTCCAGCGCGTCTGAAGCGTCTAATCCTCCTGACGATGCGAGAGGAACGTCAGGTCTCTCAGCTGGTCATTTTGAGGACGCTGAGACGACCTGTGGAGTCATGTTGTCGTTAGTCGTTCTGGAAAGGAAAAAAGAGGGAAAAGATGATTATTTATTGTTGTTGTTTTTTTTTTGTTGTTGTTGTTGTTGTTGCGCGGTCGATTTGTTTCTCTCTATTTATATTTTATTTGATATTTATTTAAAGATTTTTTTTATTATTGGTCGGTTCGATTTGAATTTTATTTTTTTATTTTTTTGTCTATTATCTCTATTATTTCCGTAACATTCTATCTTTTCATTTATTGTATTTTCTTTTTTATTATTGATTGCGTCGCTTTGGTTTCTATTTATTTATTTTTCCTATCTCTATATTTTCCGTAACATTCTATCCTTTTCTTCAATTTTTCTTTTTTCATAATGGCTTTTGAAATCTATTAATTTAATATTCTATTCTATTATTTTCGTAACATTCTTCCTTTTCTTCAATTTCTCTTTTTTTTATAATCATTTTAAGAAAGAAAATCAATTCAATAACGACCTCTCAGAATTCACGTTGTCACACCAGTCACGTGTTGTTTTCATTTGTTTTCACTCACGGTTTCTATTCGTTCGTTAATCGCCTCTTTTTTCATAATGGCTTGAATTCTATCTATTTAATATTCTCATTCTATTATTTTCCGTACATTCTATCCTTTTCTTCAATTTTCTTTTTCATAATGGCTTTGAAATCTATTATTTATATTCATTCTATTATTTTCCGTAACATTCTAATCCCTTTTTTTCAATTCTCTTTTTTTTAAATCATTTTACAAAGAAAGAAAATCAATTCAATGACGACCCTCAAAATTCAACGTTGCACGGCCCAGTTACGTTTGTATTTTCATTTGTTTTCACTCACGGTTTGTATTCGTTCGTTATCGCCTTTCCTCTGATTTTTATTTCGTGCCGTTGCCAAATTTTCTGTTTCGGGTTTTGTCAGCACGTGTTCATTCTTCTGGCTTTGCTATTCCTGTGTGCAGAGAGTGGCGGCATGTGCGAACAGCAATAAAGAAAAAGAAAGAAAAAAAAAAAAGAAAAAAAAAAAAAAAAAAAAAAAAAAAAAAAAAAAAAAAAAAAAAAAAAATATAATATATATATATATATATATATATATATATATATATATATATATATATATATATATATATATATAAGGGATATAGCGTGAGGGCGGAAGAATCTAAGGATGAGTGACAGATAGATGGATAAATAAATAGACAGGTTGGGATGAGAAGAAAGGGAGATAAGTGGAAGAGGGACATGCGGAACAAGAGCGACATAACGAGAAATAAGAGTTGGAGACAAGCATACAGATTGTTAGCAAATAGCAGCAATATTGTTAATAATGCAACCTTTGCCCTTTGCCTCTGTCAGAAATGGATGATGTTTTTAAATGAAAGTTGTTGCATAGTCATGGTGTGTGTGTATCCACCACCCATACTGCTCATTGCAGAGGAGAGAGAGGAGAGAGACGAAGGAGAGAGAGAGACGAGAGAGAGAGAGAGAGGAGAGAGAGAGAGAGAGAGAGAAGAGGAGGTAGAGACGAGAGAGAAGAAAGAGGGGGAGAGGAGGAGAGGAGAGGAGAGGAGGAGAGAAGAGAGAGAAGAGAGAGAGAGGAGAGAGAGAGAGGAGAGAGAAGATGGAGAGGAGTAGAAGAGAGGAGAGAGAGAGAGAGAGAGAGAAGAGAGAAGAGAGGGAGAGTGAGAAGGGAGAGAAGAGAGAGAAGAAGAGAGAGAGGAGAAGAGAGAGAGAAGGAGAAGAGAGAGAGAGAGAGAAGAGCGAGGGGAGAGAGAAAGAGAGAGAAGAGAGACGGAGAGAGAGGGGAGAGAGTGAAGGGAGAGAGAGAGAAGACGAGAGAACGAGTTGAGAAGAGAGAGAGAAGAGAGAGAGAGGAGCGGCAGAGAGTAAGGGAGAGGAGAGAGAGAGAGAGAGAGAGAGAGAGAAGAGAGAGAAGGAGGAGAGAGAGAGAGACGAGAGAGAGAGAGAGAGAGGAGAGAGAGGAGAGAGAAGAGGGAAGAGAGAGGGAGAGAGAGAGGGAGAGAGAGAGATAAGAGAGAGAGAGGGGAGAGAGATAAGGGAGAGACGAGAGAGAGAGGAGAGAGAGAGAGAGAGAGAGAGAGAGAGAGAGAGAGAGAGAGAGAGAGAGAGAGAGAGAGAGAGAGAAAGGGGGGATAAATAATAGAATACTGAACCAAAGAAACGTTCATTAACTATAGCTAATCAAAACAAACAATAGATTGAAGATCAAGCAAAATATAAATGTTCCTTCACGAGGCCTAATTAACACCCAGCCTTTCATTAAGGAGAGGTAATGAGTCTCGAAAAGCTTCACTCAGAAAATAATTCCGTGACTAAACAAGTAAATTTATTTCCCTATGTGATCATATTTTTTAAATAATATTATATTCCATTGGTTCTGTGAACAAATATGAGGAAGTAATTTCATAAAATAGATTTATATTTAGATTTCCGTAAGTCTGTTTAATACTCAAAATGCTCACTGATAAATTAATTCTCATTTTCTGTAAAGAAATATGACATAAATCTTGACACACATTCGGGATTTGGAGATGTTGACAGTAATGCCAGTGCTTATGAAAGACATTTCGACATTTCCACTAATGGACATGTGCAAGATTGATGAGTCTGATTGCACTGGCATCCGTGACCTCGGGTGAATAACCAAGATCATATACACGAGAAAAAATGAAGATGGAAATGTATTAATTGTTTAAAGAGATAATGATTAAATAATTTAAATAATTTAAAGAGATGCAAGATTAGTAACTTGTAGCCGCGATATGGATGCTACGTTGCTCCGTAAAGATTACCTATATATATATATATATATATATATATATATATATATATATATATATATATATATATATATATATATATATATATATTTTTTTTATTTTTATTTTTTCTTTATTATTTTTTTTTTTTCATGTAGAAAATTCCTAATGGATATATTCGAAGAAAAAACACTCTGGAATTTGCAACACGAAAAAAGTGGAAATGATGAAGAAACATGCAAAAATTTCTGCCTCTAAAGGGTAGTGGTGATGCATGGAGCTCAAGGCACAGTACTTTCACATTATTTTAAAGTGAGGCACTAACTTTTCTTAGGAATATATAAAGATTTTATGCTTCTACGCTGCTATGTCGTGTTACGTATTCGACATCTGCCGAGTGCAAATATTTGAATTGCCAAAGCGAGTGGTAAAACATTTATTTTGACTCTCAGAATAACCACCTCGCTTATTTCATTATAAAAGTTACTCTTATTTAAAGGTATGACTCAAATTATTCGTTGCTTTAGACTACGGAACGGATATGCTGGGCCGGAGCAGACGCAACAGAACGAATAAATATTTCAATAAACTAATAATTCAAAATAAATTACACCTGACTGATACAATAAGAGAGAATCAGGGAACCAATTAATCCTCCATTCCCTGTATATATATATTTTAAAATCCCTGAATATGATCTCAGATGTATAAATATGACAATAAACGATACAATGTAGCAGTAAGACTTAAATGATATAAAGACTTTATATACAATGTAGATACAATTTATATACAATAAATTTATATACAATTTTATATACAATAAATTTATATACAATTTATATTTATATACAATAGATTTATATACATTTTCATATACAATTTATATACAATGTAGCAGTAAGACTTTAAGGATATAAACATATCTAACTCTAGCTTTCTGTTCAGTGTGATTCGGAAAATATCCAAAATAAATATCATTTGACGAGTTGAAGATTCTTGCTTACGATAATTGGATAGAAAGATTGTTTAGGTCTCTCTCTCACTCTCTTTTTTTTTCTCTCCTCTTTCTTTCTTCTCTGTCTCTGTCTTCTCTCTCTCTCTCTCTTTCTCTGTCTCTCTCTCTATCTATCTATCTCTCTATTTCCCTCTCTCCCTCCCTCACTCTATCTCCCTCTCTCCCTATCTCATTCCCTGCCTCTCCTGCCCCTCTCTCTACCCTCTCTCTGTCTCTGTCTCTCTCTCTATCTTTCTCTCTCTCTCTATATATATATATGTGTGTGTCTGTGTGTGTGTGTGTGTGTGTGTGTATGAATATATACATACATATAAGCATTTATATGAGATCAGGGTGTGGAGAGGCGTTAATCTTCCTATTGGAACTACAAGGTATACTGTCTATGGGAAGCCAAAGGGGCGAAGGCGGCTTAAGGGCCCAGAGAGCGAGGGAAGGGGACTGTGCACTCGTCCTACACCCTAGGTACATGTACTGAAAGAAAACGGGTATGGATACCTGTGTTCTTTTAGTCGGAGTGAAGAAATATAACACTTGTAAGAATCTTGTTATTCAATTACGTGAGAAAAAAATGAAGGAATAAAAGGTGTAGAAGAAATTCCCATTGACGGTAAATGACGTTAAAAATTAAATTCAGAATTAAATTCAGTATAAACATATCTTAAGTTCTTATAAACAATTGCCAATCTCGCCCTGCAATTTCCTAATTGATAAGCAAAACAGGTCAGACACAACCGTTTCCCCCCAACGTCTCGAGTTAATAGGACAATCCAGGTTCAAAAACAACGCCGATTTATATAAAGTTTATTCATGACAGGTAAAATGCACAGCTCCTCCACGTCAACCGGTAACAGTTACCTTAACAAGAGCACATTGCAATTAAGATAAATTTATACAAAATACAGGTTAATTAGTAATGAATGAGATGGATAAAAACACGGTATAAAGAACATTAAAACTAAAGCAATAGGACAATAAAACAACGTGAGAT
>NW_020868481.1:393290-395790 GCF_003789085.1 Penaeus vannamei | reverse complement strand
AAATGTATTAATTAAGATAATGATTAAATAATTTAATAATTTAAAGAGATTGCTACGATTGCTCCGTAAAGATTACCTATATATATATATATATATATATATATATATATATATATATATATATATATAATATATATATATATATTATTATTATATTATATTATTATTATTATTATTATTTTTTTATTTTTTATTTTTTTTATTATTTTTTTTTTTCCATGTAGAAAAAATATATTCGAAGAAAAAACTCTGGAATTGCACACGAAAAAAAGTGGAAATGATGAAGGAACATGCAAAAATTTCTGCCTCTAAAGGGTAGTGGTGATGCATGGAGCTCAAGGCACAGTACTTTCACATTATTTTAAAGTGAGGCACTAACTTTTCTTAGGAATATATGAAGATTTTATGCTTCTACGCTGCTATGCCGTGTTACGTATTCGACATCTGCCAAGTGCAAATATTTGAATTGCCAAAGCGAGTGGTAAAACATTTATTTTGACTCTCAGAATAACCACCTCGCTTATTTCATTATAAAAGTTACTCTTATTTAAAGGTATGACTCAAATTATTTCGTAGCTTTAGACTACGAAACGGATATGCTGGGCCGAAACAGACGCAACAGAACGAATAAATATTTCAATAAACTAATCATTCAAAATAAATTACACCTGACTGATACAATAAGAGAGAATCAGGGAACCAATTAATCCTCCATTCCCTGTATATATATATTTTTAAAATCCCTGAATTTGATCTCAAATGTATAGATATGACAATAAACGATACAATGTAGCAGTAAGACTTAAATGATATAAAGACTTTATATACAATGTAGATACAATTTATATACAATAAATTTATATACAATTTATATACAATAAATTTATATACATTTATATACTTACAATAAATTTATACATTTTCATATACAATTTTATACATGTAGCAGTAAGACTTTAAGGATATAAACATATCTAACTCTAGCTTTCTGTTCAGTGTGATTCGGAAAATATCCAAAATAAATATCATTTGACGAGTTGAAGATTCTTGCTTACGATGAATTGGATAGGAAGATTATTTAGGTCTCTCTCTCCCTCTCTTTCTCTCTTTTTTTTCTCTTCTCTCTCTGTCTCTCTCTGTCTCTGTCTTCTCTCTCTCTCTCTCTTCTCTGTCTCTCTCTCTCTCTAATCTATCTCTCTATTTCCCTCTCTCCCTCCTCACTCTATCTCTCTCCCTATCTCATTCCCTGCCTCTCCTGCCCCTCTCTCTTACCCTCTCTCTGTCTCTGTCTCTCTCTCTATCTTTCTCTCTCTCTCTCTATATATATATATGTGTGTGTCTGTGTGTGTGTGTGTGTGTGTGTTATGAATATATACATACATATAAGCATTTATATGAGATCAGGGTGTGGAGAGGCGTTAATCTTCCTATTGGAACTACAAGGTATACTGTCTATGGGAAGCCAAAGGGGCGAAGGCGGCTTAAGGGCCCAGAGAGCGAGGAAGGGGACTGTGCACTCGTCCTACACCCTAGGTACATGTACTGAAAGAAACAGGGTATGGATACCTGTGTTCTTTTAGTCGGAGTGAAGAAATATCAACACTTGTAAGAATCATTTGTTATTCAATTACGTGAGAAAAAAATAAGGAATAAAAGGTTAGAAGAAATTCCCATTGACTGTAAATGACGTTAAAATTAAATTCAGAATTAAATTCAGTATAAAAATATTCTTAATCTTTAAACAATTGCCAATCTCGCCTGCAATTTCCTAATTGATAAGCAAAACAGGTCAGACACAACCTTTTCCTGGTGCCCAACGTCTCCGAGTTAATAGGACAATCCAGGTTCAAAAACAACGCCGATTTATATAAAGTTTATTCATGACAGGTAAATGCACAGCTCCTCCACGTCAACCCGGTAACAGTTACCTTAACAAGAGCACATTGCAATTAAGATCAGATTATACAATTTATAGGTTAATTAGTAATGAATGATAGATGGATAAGAAAACTGGTATAAAGAACATTAAAACTAAAGCAATAGGACAATAAAAACACCGTGAGATAAAGTAAGCGAAGTAACAATTCAACTTTTTAAAGCAAAATCCAAAAAGAGTTTAGTCACACGACAAAGTATCTCTTTGTTAATTAGGTAATACATATTAATATCGGTGACAGGCAAGTCGTGACAGAGAATAATAAAATCTAAAAATTACCATAAAACATGTGAGAACAAGGAAACAATAATGTATAGATCTAAAATTTAAGTTTTATGAAGGAATGAAAAATAATATAAAATATCATATTCCAACTACGTTTCATGTTCAGTATTACGAAAACATATTGTATGGAAAAAAGTAAGTAAAAACAATTAATCTATTGAAGATTAAAAAAAAACAAAAACATTTAGATTCCGTCACAATAACTATATATAACTATCTTTCTGTCTGTCTCTCTCCCTCTCTTTCTCTCTCGCTTTCTCTTCTCTTTCTTTTTCTCTC
>NW_020868481.1:365790-385790 GCF_003789085.1 Penaeus vannamei | reverse complement strand
AGAGAAGAGGAGAGATGAGAGAGAGAAGAGAAATTCAGAAATGAAAGAGAAAGAAAGAGAGAAAAGGGAAGGGACTGAGAGAAGCAGATCAGCGGGTATCGGGGGGGGGGGTATCCCAGGAGTGGCACCCCGGAGAGGCATCCCAAGGGGTATCCAAAGGGTGTCACCAAGCCTCGTTCATGTCACCTTGCAGACAGACGAAGCTGGCGGAACAAATGACATGGCATTCGCTGTCATAAGAGGAGGCGTAGCGAGGCCTGATGACATGGAGGAGGAAGAAGGTTAAAAAACGGAGGAAGAAGTGGAAATAATAATTTAGAAAAACGAGCAAGAAAAGGAAATGGTTAGAGTAAATCAGTGGAGGATGACGAAGAGGACATGGAAAAGGGGCAAGAAACATAAATATACTAATTAATTAGGGAGGAGAAGAAGCGGAATGTATAACGGAGGAGGAAATGATCAAAAGGGAAAGGAGGGAATGAAGCTTAAAAGAAATAGGTAAAAAGGAAGACGGCAGAAGAAAGAGAGGCAAAATAGGGAGAGAATAAGAAGTCAAAGAGGTAAAAAAGGAGGAGGAAAAAAAAGAGCCAGAGATAAACGAAGAGGCAAGAAATAGCGGTTAAAAAGGAAATTGGACGAAATAGGAAGACAAAGAAAGGAAGGGAGAAAAAAATATGCGAAAGGGAGGAAAGGGGGGAAGCTCCTATGCTGACAAATAAATTAAAACAGGAAATAAATAAATACATCAATAAATAACACATTCAAAAAAGGGAAATAAGGGACTTAAGATTTTTTTTCAATGGGAATTAATGATATGTGGAGGAGCTGGATTTGATAGAATTAAAAAAATTTGAAGAAGACGAAGAAGAAGAAAAAAGGAGGAGGAGTGGGGGAAGGGAAGGGGGAAGAAGAGGGAAGGAGGAGGAGGAGGGGGAGGAGTGAAGGAGGAGGAGGAGAGAGGAGGAGGAGGAGGAGGAGGAGAGGAGAGGAGGAGGAGAAGAAGAAGAAGAAGAAGAAAGAGGGAAGGAGGAGGAGGGAGGAGGAGAAGCAGGAGAAAGAGGAGGAGGGCGGGTTATAAGGGCAGGTAGATATGAATATGGAGGTATGAGCAGAAAGAAAAGGGAGGAGAGAAAGGGAGGAAGAAAGAGAAAGAGAGACAAAAAAAAGGGGGGGGCGAATGATGTGATGATGATGATAAAGAAAAAAGGATGAGAAGGAAGCGGCACAGAGGGCTAAAATGAGTGCAGAAGAGGAGATAGAATGCTTAATAAGGGACTTTGTGGAGAAGGAATTCCCGTAATATAACCGATACCAGATACACACATGGGAGGGGGGGAGGGGGAGGAGTGTCACCCTCCAACCCTCCATCTCCCCCCTCCCCCTCTGCCCCCTTCCATCTTCTTTCCGTGTCATGATCCTTCCCTTCTCTTCCCGCCCATCTGCCCACCTAACCCACGTGGATCAAAATAAAAGGAGGAAGGGAGAAGAAGAGGAGGGAGGAGAGAAAAATGAAGAAGGAAGAAAGAAGGAGAAAGGAGGATGGGAGGAAACAAGGAAAAGGAAGGAAAGAAGACATGATAAGAAAAAGGAAGAAGGGACGAACAGAAAGGAAGGAAGAAAATGAAGGAAGACAGGAAAGAAGGAAGAAAAGGGGGAAAGAATGAAATTAATAAATGGGAATGAAGAAAGGAGGGAAGAAGGAGAGGGAAGGAAAATGAAGGAGAGAGGTAAGAGGGAAAGCGGCAATAAAAGAGGGGGATGGAGAGATTGATGAAAGATAAGAGACGGACACAATGAGAGAGGGACATGGAACGTGACGCTTGAGGGGGAGGAGGGAAATCAAGAGAAAAGGGAAGAGGGAAGCGATAAGACGAAAGGGGAACTGGAAGGACAAGGAGGAAACACGGGGACGAAAGGAAGGAAAAAGGAAAGGGAAACCTTTCACAATTAGGAAGACGTGCCAGGGTCCCACCCTTTCCTCCACCCACACTTCCCCGCCACTCCCACCCTACCGCACAGAGGGCCCCCCCCCATCCAGAGCCCATCCCGGCAACCCGCCCGCGCCCTAGGCACGACCTGTCGAAGTAGTTGTCTGAGTTGGGCCACTTGAGGAGGCGAGCGAGGGCGTGCGCCGCCGGGTCCTCCTCCGCCTCCGTTCCCGCACCCTTCCTCCTCGGCCAGCTCTTCCTCCTCCACCCCGCCTTCTTCCTCTTCCTTCTTCCTCGTCCTCTTCGTCGCTGTGTCCGCCGCCCCCCCTAACGTGGGCTGGCCGCCCGGCTACACTGTCAGTGCCCCGACGCCCATGCCGCTTGCGGGCCTTCACCGCCGCGCCTCCCGCCGTCTGGGGCGGAACCAACGGGGGTCAGTAACGATAAAAGTACGAAGATGGTTCGTGTGTGTCTCATATATATGTATATATGTGTATGTATGTATACGGTATGTATGTATATGTATATATGTATATATGTATGTATGTATAATATATATATTATAGTATATATATATATATATAAATATATATAACATATTATATAATAATATACATATAATAATAAATATAAATATAATATATATATATATATATATATTATATATATATATATATTTGTGTGTGCGTAGTGTGTGTGTGTGTTTGGTGTGTGTGTGTGTGTGTGTGTGTGTGTGTGTGTGTGTGTGTTGTGTGTGTGTGTGTGTGTGGTGTGTTGTGTGTTTATGTATGTATGTATGTATGTTCTGTATGTATGTATGTATATATATAATATATATAATAGTATATATATTTATATATATATATATATATTATATATATATGTGTGTTGTGTGTGGTGTGTGTGTGTGTGTGTGTGTGTGTGTGTGTGTTGTGTGTGTGTGTGTGTGTGTATGTGTTATATGTATGTACTATATATATATATATAATATACTATATATATTATATATATATATATATATATAATGTATGTGTATATATATATATATATATAATATATATATATATAGAAACATCATATATATATATATTATATAATTATATATCTATATCTTATTCTAAAATCTTTATCTAAATCTATCTATCTATCTACACAAATATATGCCATACAGATAGACTGATAGATAGTGATTATACGTGGCGGATGGAGACCGTCAGCGCGTGACTATGCATACCTTCAGGTGACTCACGACAGCTGACTCACAGTCTTGTGTCCTGAGTCAACCACACAAACATGACAAAGAAAAAAAAAATAAAAAAAGGACAATGGCAATGGCGACAATAATCGTTAACTACAATAACAGCAATAAATCAACATATAACAAGAAGGAAAAACACTGAAAATAAAAATTGCACACTGATACTTGAATCGATGGAGCAACAGCTGCTATTGGATATAACAAACTCCATCATCAGAGCGAAATATAATCTGTGAATCAGATACTTCTGTCGATGATGTATAATCAGACCTTTAAGGGAGCGACCGCCATACACGCACCAAATCTACCTCTCTATCTATCCATCCATCCATCCATACTGCCATTCCTTTCACTGTAGCAAATCCGATCTTCTGCATCTATCCATCCACCTCCCCCTCAAGCTATGGAAAATCCACACCCGATCCATCCATCTATCCATCCATCCTTAAACGCGAATTCGACCCATCTCTACTGCGACAAGCAACAGATATCAATCCGACATCTATAAATCTCGACATCTATCCAATCTCGACACCTATCAAATCTCGACATCTGTCCAATCTCGACATCTATCCAATCTCTACATCTATCCAATCTGACATACTATCCAATCTCGACATCTATCCAAATCATCACCCAAACACCGAATGCACCTCGCGATAGACCCCCCCCTCACCGATGCCACATTTACCCTGCAGAGCGGGGAATACCACGGGACTATTTCCTATTGCAAGTCTTACGGGCTCTTTAGCTCTTTCGAACCGCCACTTGCAAGTCCTCGCCCTTCGGCTCCCGTGCGCGCGCAAGTGGGTGTTTGCAATGCGGGAGTCCATTTTCGAGGCAAACTGAAAACTCATGCATAGTCCAGCATAGAAAAGTTCAAGTTTCACATCCCATAATGCATACCGCACAGAGGTTTCTTTACGGCACCTTGCATCTCGGACGCGCCACCCATCCATCTCTCGACCTACCTTTGCATTCATCAATAACTACTTCAAAAAAAAAAAAAAAAAAAAAAAAAAAAAAAAAAAAAAAAAAAAAAAGCACATTCTCCCTCATAAACGGACTCCATCAACACCGAAAAGCGAGTATGGCGCTTAAAGGACCCGCGGCGTGGTTGCGTGTCACGCATGTCAACTTCCCTCAAACAGTACTCCGCCTTCGTTCGAAAGGTCTTGGGAGTGGAACGAATCAACAAGGCCTACGTACTCCGCTTTCGTCAGAAGACGTGTATGAGGCGATCTCGACGAACGAACTTCACAGACAAAATCTACGTATATACCGTGATATCTAAATGTACCGGTGAGATCAATCACGCAACTCCGTAAACATAAAATGAATATTACGGCCACAGGCATAACATCATGTTCGTAAGGTCGCGGTGTATTAGAGAACGTAATATGAAACGTCCCTCGACAGTAAACATATTGCACGACATACACAACAAAAAGCACACGCACTTCTCGCGCGTTTCGTTGTCAGACTTTCCATATCAAACACAGATGTTAGTTGATTCTAAACGTGTCAGTTACTCACTCCACCTCCACACACACACAACCTCACTCTCATCTCTCTCTCTCTCTCTCTCTCGTCTCTACTCTATCTCTCCTCTCGCTAACCCAATAGCTCGCCTCCTCATCTCCCATCCTCTTCCCTCCCCTCTCCTATGCTCTCCCTCTACGCTTTCATCGTTCACCTTTTCACATCACTTCTCACTCCACGCACTTGGTATTTCCTTATGAGCTACACTCACCTGTTCGCTCCCATACTGAACCCCACAAACACTACTACTCACTCTCATACAACTCTCTCGCTCTCGCTCTCTCTCTCTCTCTCTTCTCACACACACACCACTACAACACACACACACACCACGAACACACACCACACACACACACCACCACACACTCTCTCCTCTCTCTTCTCCCCTCTCTCTCTCTCTCTCTCTCTCTCTCTCTCTCTCTCTCTCACACACACACCACACACCCATCCACACACACAACCACCACACACACCCACAGCACACACACACACACTACACACTACACACACTCTCTCTCCACTCTCCTCTCTTCTCGACACAACACTACACACACCAACCTACACACTACACACACCACACACACACACACTCTCTCACCCCCGCTTTCTCATCTACTCTCCATCTTACTCATCTCTCATCTCTCTTCTCTCCTCTTCCTCTCTCTCTCTCTCTCTCTCTCTCTCCTCTCATCTCTCTCCTTCTCCTTCTCTCTCTCTTCTCACACCACACACGCACTCTCTCTCACAGCACACAAAACGCCAAAACTCTCTCTCTCTCTCACACAACACGCGGCCACTCCTCTCTCTCTCTCCACCAGCACACACACTGCACTCTCTCTCCACACCAACACACTCTCTCTTCTCTCTCTCTCATCCCGACCACACACTCTCTCTCTCTGCTCACACACACCACACTCTCTCTTCTTCACACAATACACACATCCTCTCTCTCCACACCAAAAAACACACGCGCTCTCTCCCTCTCTCACACACACACACCGAATCATAACAACCACACCACCCCCATCCTCTCCATCACTCAGCACCGAACTCACTATACTCCAACACACCACACTCTCTCCTTCATTCTGCTCTCTCTCATCCACCACAAACCACACCTCTCTCCCTCTCTCTCTCTCATACTCTCTCACACACACACACACACACACACACCACATCCACAGCACACGCACACACACCACACCACCACACCACACACACTTCTCTCTCCCTCCTCTCTCCTTTCTCTACTCTCTCCGCTTCTCTCTCTCTACCTCCTCTCCTCTCTAACCATCCACATCTCTACTGCCAACCTAACATCAACTCTCCACTCTCAGCGTCATCTTCTCTGAACTTCCCACCACTCTCATCTCACTCTACTGCTCTCGACTCTCTACCACTCGTCACTCTCCTCTCTACTAGACTCATCACCAACGCTCCTCTGCCATACCCCTCACACTCTGCACTCCTCACACTTCTGCCTACTCTCTTCTCACACTACACATCTCTCTACTTCTCTCTCTCACTTCTCACAACAGTCCTCTCACTTCTCTCACACTCTCACACACTCTCTCTCTCTCTCACCATCTCTCTCTCACACTCTCTCTCTCACCCATCTCTCCTCTCTCCTCCTCACTCACTCTCTCTCTCTCACTCTCTCTCTCTCTCATCTCTCACTCTCTCTCTCTCTTCTCACTCTCACACTCTCTCTCACTCTCACACACTCTCTCTCACTCTCACACTCTCTCTCACTCTCACACTCTCTCTCACTCTCACACTCTCTCTCACTCCTCACACTCTCTCTCTCTCTTCTCTCTCTCACTCTCACACTCTCTCTCACTCTCACACACTCTCTCTCTCTCACTCTCACACTCTCTCTCTCTCTCTCACTCTCACACTCTCTCTCTCTCCTCTCACTCTCACACTCTCTCTCTCCTCTCACTCTCACACACTCTCTCTCTCACTCTCACACTCTCCCATTCTCACACACTCTCCCATTCTCACACACTCTCCATTCTCACACACTCCCCACACACACACACACACACACACCACACACACACACACACACACACACACACACACACACCACTCACTCACTCACTCACTCACTCACTCACTCACTCTCTCTCTCTCTCTCTCTCTCTCTCTCACACACAACACTCCAACCCCTACCCCCTCATTCCCCCTCCCCCTTACCCCCTTCTTCCTATCTCCCCGTTTTCCTTCTCTCCTCTCCTTCCCTTCCTTTCCACCCTCCCTCTCCACCCTCCCTCTCCCTCCTCTTCCACCCTACGAGTTGTGCCTCAGAATAGGAAACACGCGAAAGCACATAAAGTGTGGAGATATTGAATAAAAGGGGGGGGGGGAGGAGGAGGAGAGCGAAGAGAAGGAAGGGGAAGCGATGACGGAAGGGAGACGAGGGGAAAGCAAGGGAAGGGGGGGTCAAAGGATAGAGGGAGGAGGTCAGATGGGATCGCAGACGAGAAAAGGGGGGGAGGTTAGAGGAAAAGGCAAATTAGACTACTAGGAATGCCTACTTATCAACACATGTAAGTAGAAGGAAGGAGGAAGCCGGAGGAAAAGTAGAAAAGTGGAAAAGTGGAGGAGGAGGAGGAGGAGAAAAGAAAAAAGGAATACTAGGTGCACTACACCTTCACCCCTCTCTTCTCTACTTTCTCCCTCTCCCTTTCTTTTCCTTTCCTTTCCTTTCCTTTCCTTTCCTTTCCTTTCCTTTCCTTCCTTCCTGCCTGCCTCCCCTCCCCCTCCGGCACACCCCCACACCCTCCGCCAAACCCCCACCCCCATATCCGCCGGCGGGAGCGCACAGGTCATGAAAGTGATATCCCGACTTCCGGCCCGCGAGGGAGGACGGTTGCGCCTTTTTCCGGTTTGTATGGGAAAAAGATGGTTAGCACCTCCTCCCGCCCCCTCCCTCGCCCCTCTGTGGCTCTCTGCCCGCCGCCCCGCACTCCCCGCCGGGTCCCATAGCATTCCTGGCGTCGCCGCAACCCGAACACGCACACAGATACGCACATACGTCTATACCCACGCTTACATCACATGCATACACATGGGTGGACATATCAAAATCATGAACTTCCATACACAACCATTCACGCACATGCACATGTGCATGCATACACAACTCCATACATACACATATCACGCTCACACGCGCGCACACGCATACACACACACATCGCCAGACCGGAAGTGAGCCATTTCCTCCATACGGGAATCGCCGCCGCCATCGTCGTTTCGATGGCGGCTTACCTGCACTTACCTCACCCGCGTAAACGCACACGGAAATACACGGTGACACACGCATTGCATTTATTGAGACGTGTGCAATGTACGTGTCACTGTCTGCATACACATAAACAAAATTAGTGACTCACACTTAAACACACTCAATTACCCATTCACACACAAACACACACACCACACATTCACACATTCACACACACACACCCCCCACCCCCAGTCAAAATGCGAACCACCCCAGCAGCCACGACAAGCATTGCACGACCCTCGGAATCAGGCAGCTGTTGCATGGTCCTTGCAAGACACCTCGGCAGGAGTGGGGGGGGGGGGGTAGGACAAAGTGATAGGAGGGTGAGGCCAAACTATTTCCCACGGAACCTCCTTTAAGAAGACTGCCAGAAGAAAGGAGAGAGAGAAGAGAGGTGGCTAGGCAGCGATACACAAGGGGAGAGCGATATGCTTCGCTTTTTGAGAAGAGAGAGAGAGAGAGAGAGAGAGAGAGAGAGAGAGAGAGAGAGAGAGAGAGAGAGAGAGAGAGAGAGAGAGAGAGAGAGAGAAGGGAGGAGAGTGACAGCGGGTAGCGAAGGGGAAAGGGGAAAGAAAGAAAAAAAGAGATGGAACCAGTAAAAACAAAACCCAACAGTAGAAGACAGCAAGAACAAGCTAAAAAAGACGGAAAAGAGAAAATGAAGAGAAACAGCAGAAGAACAAGCAGGCAAGACGCGAAGACAAGTCGCATCTTAAAGCTAACCCCCCCCTCCCCCCGTGATCAGCAGGAGTAGCAACCGTAGCCTTTGGTCTTCCTTTCCCTCTTCCTCTTTCTTCCCCCCTTCTTCCCTCCTTCCATACCTTCACCCGTCTCCCCTCCCTGTCCTCCAATACCATCATTCCTCTCTCCTTCCCCTCTTCCCCCTCTTTCCTTTACTCCCTCTCTCCTTCCCCTCTTCCCTCTCTTCCATTCCTTCCTCCTCCCCCTCCTCCTTCCCCTCTCCCCTCCTCCCCCTCCCTCTCCTCCTCGGCAAACATGGCGGCGAACGGCGTGGCTAAGTGTTTATGACCGATCGCATTTCCTCCTCGGCCTATTTTGAAGGCGAGGGGGAGAGGGTGGGTGTGCGGGGGTTGGTAGAGGGGGAAGAGAGGGAGAGGAATAAGGGGGAAGAAGGGAAGAGGATAGGAAAGAGAGGGGAAGAGAGGGAAAAGGGTAAGGGGGAAGAGAGGGGAGAGGACCAGGGAGGATAAAGGAGAGGAGAGGAGGATTAGACAGGAACGGGGGGAAGAGAGGATAGATGATAAGGGAGGAATAAAGGAACTGATAGCAAAACGGGGGAAGAGAGAGACACACACTCGTTTTTTTTTCACTCACTCTTCTTTGTTTCTCTTCTCTCTCTTCCTCTTCCTCTTTCCCTTCCCATTCCCCTCTCCCTTGTCTGTCGGTCTGTCTGTCTGCCCCTCTCTCTCCCTCAATCCCCGCCAGTTTCTTCCGCCGGATGTAGGGAGGGAAGAGAGAAGGGGGGGGCAGGGGGGGGGGAGAGGAAGGAGGGGGAGAATGAAACGTAAAGGAGGAGGGGAGGGGAAGGGAGGGAGGGGAGCGGCGGAAGAAGCAAGGGAGCGTGCAGTTAAACGTATAGGGGGAATAGGTAGCGGTTAGAAAGAAGGGGAGAAGGGGAGGTAGAAAAGAGGAGGCAGAGGGAAGGTAGAGAAGAGAGCAAAGGAGGTAGGAAGGAGGGGACAGAGGGGAGGTAGGAGGAGGGGACAGAGGCGGAGGTAGGAAGGAGGGACAGTGGGTAGGTAGGAGAAGGGGACAGGGGAGGTAGGAAGAGGGGACAGAGGGGGAGGTAGGAAGGAGGGGACAGACAGAGGAAGGTAGAGAAGAGAGGGCAGAGGGGGAAGGAAGGAGGAGGCAAAGGGGAGGTAGAGGGAAGGTAGGAAGGAGGGGACAGAGGGAAGGTAGGAAGGAGGATTAGAGGGTAGGTAGGAAGGAGGGGACAGAGGGAAGGTAGGAAGGAGGGGACAGAGGGAAGGTAGGAAGGAGGACAGAGGAGGTAGGAAGGAGGAGGCAGAGGGAAGGTATGAAGAGGAGACAGAGGGAAGGTAGAGAGGAGAGGGCAAAGGGAAGGTAGAGAGGAGAGGGCAGAGGGGAGGTAGGAAGGAGGAGGCAGAGGGGAGGTAGGAAGGACGGGTAGAGGGGAGGCTGGGAGGGACGTGGGAGGACGGGCTAGAGGGTAGGTCAACAAGTGAGTGAAACGGAGAAGGGAAGGCTAGGGTAAGGGGCGATTGGTGAACAGATCTCTAGATGGAAAATAAAGGCGGGGAAAAGGCAGAAAAATCAAGCAAATCATACATATAGATACATACATACATACATACATACATAAATACATACACACCCACAAAACATTAATAAAAAAAAAAGACAGAGATGGAAGAGTAGTAGAAGCGGAGAGGGGAGGAGAGGGGAGGGAGAGCCGGAGAAAGAGGGAGAGAAGGAGGGAAAGGGGCGGAGAAGGGCGCGCTAAAGACGAGGGACGGGCGCGAGGGGAGGAAGGAGAGGTGGGGGGCGGGGGAGGGGAGGCTGGAGACGGGGAAGAGGGGAGCGGCGGGGCTGGTGCGGTAATTAAGTGAGGGTAGGCCTGGCTACCCGCCTGCAAGCCCCACTCCTCCTCCTCTACTACTCCTCCTCCTACTCCTCCTCCTCCCCTTCCTTCCTCCAGCTTTTCCCCTCTTCGTTATCTTTTCCACCCTCTGGCACTCCTACATCGCAAAGTTCTATCCCCTCTCCCCTATCTTCCCTAATACTAATAAGATGAGGAGGATTAATATCGTCATCACCATTATCAGCAAGATTAACAACAAAAATCATGATAAAAATGATGATACAAATGACGATGGTAATGGTGAAAGTGATGGTGAAAATAATGACAGTGACTGATAGTGATGGCGGTGATGATGAAGATGATAACTCACGATAAAAAGAACGAAAAACAGAAGTAGCGTCGGGAGGAGGGGCGGGATGTCTCGATTCCCAAGTCTACCACCCCCTTCCCGGCTCGCTCCCGCCGCCCAACTGTGGCCTTCGTTTGAAAGATGGGGTGCGGGACGACGAAGAGAGGGGGAGGGGATGAGGAGGGGGAGTGCGGGGTTGGCCGAGGAGAGGGCGACGAGGAGGGGGAGAGGAGGACGAGGAGGAGGGAGGGACGAGGAGGAGAGAGGAGAGGAAACGGGAGGGAGAGGACAGGACGGAGGAGGGGGAGAGGAGGACGAGGAAGAGGGGACGAGAGGAGGGGAGGAGGGAGGACGAGGAGGGGGAGAGGGAGGACGAGGAGGAGAGGGAGGACGAGGAGGAGGGGAATGGAGGGTGGAGAGGAAGGGAGGGAGGGAGGACGAGGAAGGGGTGAAGGAGGACGAGGAGAGGTGATGGAGGACGAGTGGAGAGAGGGAAGTGGAGGACGAGGAGAGGTAAAAGAGTGAGGGAGGGTCGGTAAAAGAGATACAGAGAATGGAAAAGAGGGCTAAAGGAAGAGCAGAGAAAGAGAAAAGAGGGCTAAAGGAAGAGCAGAGAAAGAAAAGAGGGCTAAAGGAAGAGCAGAGAAAGAGAAAAGAGGGCTAAAGGATGAGCAGAGAGAGAAAAGAGGGCTAGTGGAAGAGCAGAGAAAGAGAAGAGGGGAAAGGAGGTGCAGCGAAAGGAGTGAACAGGATTGGAATAGGGGGGTGGAAGAGAGGGCACAAGAGAGCAGCAGAAACAGACGGCGAAACAAGAGCTAGCTTAAACACAAATGAAAAAGATTGCTTCTGTAAATCCCCAAAAAGTCCATCTTTAAAACAACTGTTATAAGTACGGTGATCTGATGAGCAAACTTTTTAAATACGTACATACTCGGGGAGAAATATAATAATACACAATAAGGACAAAACTGCCAAACAATATATGAATAAATACAATAGTGAAACTATCTATATTTCCCCTCTCTCGTTCTATCTCTCATCTCATAAAAAATGATTGTAAAGACAACTGCTATTCGTGGAATGAGCACAACAATAAAATGTCAAAGAAATATCAATAAGAATCAATAATCAATATTAAGAAAAATACCAATAACACCACCAAAATCTACAATAACATATTGATAAAAAAATAATAAACAATTACTAAAAGTGAGATAAACGCAAACAAGAGGACAGTAAATAAAACAACCTAAAATACCGTGAAACCGTGAAAACTAAATGAAACGAAAAACAACAGCATGAAACCGTGGATACTAAAGAATACAACGAAAAATAACATGAAACTGTGAAAACCAATTTTAACAACGAAAAACAGCAAAAATAAGACAGTGGAAACTAAAGAAAACAACGAAAAATAACATGAAAATCAATGAAACAACAAAGAATAACAGCATGAAACAAGGGGAGCTGGATAAAATGAAAAATAACCACTAGGAAAATTGGAACTAAACGGAAAAAACGGAAAAAAACAAATGTGACAAAACCGGCAGGCAGACCTTACCGACAGAGAGAAAAAAATGCATACAACAAAAAAACTGATAAGACGATAATCGTATCTGTCCTATAAGTGACTTCAGGCAAAAGAGAGAGAGAGAGCGAGAGAGATGAGAGAGAGAGAGAGAGAGAGAGAGAGAGAGAGAGAGAGAGAAGAAAGTCTCCCACCGGAATGAAGAGGAGACAGCGGAACAACAAAGCGCGGAAAGACAACAAGAAAGAAAGAAAGAAAAAGAAAATAAAGAAACAAAACGAAGGAAAGAAAACACTACAACAGCAAGGACAATCGAAACCAAAGAAAAGAGAAACAACGTAACGAAGAAGCAGAAGCAGTAAAACGTGCGAGAAGCAGCTGTGTAATATCTAGAAAATAACGGAAGGAAATTAAGGAAGACGGCAATGAAAATAACGGGACGATAGCAATAACAGCGGACCGAAGGAAATAGAAAACGAAGCAATCGGCGACAGTGAAATGGCGTAATAATATTTAATAACTGATAATAATGGTAATGGTATTGGAAGTAGTAGTATAAGTAGTAGTTGTCGTAGTAATTGTAATAATAGCAGCAGAAGTAGTAGTAATAGTGGCAATATGCATTGTTTAGTCAGCAGTAATAGCAGCAGTGCAGCACTAAGTAGCATAGCAGCAAACAGCAGCAAGCAGCAGCAAACAAGCAACAGCAACAACAGGTCATCAGCAACAGCAGCAGTAGTAGTAGTAGCAGTAATAGTACTGATGACAAAGAAAACGGATTTGAAGGGCGACAAAAACAAAAACAAGATAAACGCACAGTAACAATACTACTCACACCACGGTTGCCACGGTATATGAGATAGACTGAAGAACGGAAACAAAGAGACGAACATAAATGAAAATAACCGAAAAGACGACAAACGAAAGAACAGGAAGAAAAAAATGAACCGGAGTAACTTAGAACATTAGAAGCGCGAAATTAGAGCGAACACATGAGGAACGGAAAGGAACACAGATCGAAACGCAACAATGAAACTAGACTGAAACAACAGGATGAATTTAAAAACATGGCGAGACAATCGAAAAAGAAGAGAAAAAAAGAGAGACTAACGGAACGACAAACGAGAATAAAATGTATAAAAATTATTCTAATAAACCGCGAAAATCGCAAAAAAGTTGACCGCAAATAAAATAAAATGCATAAAATATCGATCGAAACGTATACAAAAAAAAACAGGACTAGGGCAAAAAACAAAAACATAAAAAAAAACAGAAATAAGAAAATCTCCAAATTACAGTTTATATATATATATATATTATATAATATATATTATATATATATAACATAATATTTTATATATATTTATAATATATATATAGATTATATATATATACATATATATATATTTAATAGAATTTATATATATATATTATATATAATATAATATATATAATATATATATATATATATACGTGTGTGTGTGTGTGTTGTGTGTGTGGTGTGTGTGTGTTGTGTGTGTGTGTGTGGTGGTGTGGTNAAGGGAGGGAAGGGAGGGAAGGAGGGAAAGGGAGGGAAGGGGGAAGAAAGGAGGGAGGGGAAGGAAGGAAGAAGGGGAGGGAGGGGTGGGAGAAGGAGGAAAGGGGAAGAAGGGAGGGAGGGAGGGAGGGATGGGAGAAGGAGAAAGGGGAGAGAAGGGAGGGAGGAAAGGGGGAGAAGGGAGGGAGGAAAGGGGGGAGATGGGAGGGAGGGAAGGGGGGAGAAGGGAGGGAGGGAAGGGGGGAGAAAGGAGGGAGGAAAGGGGCAAGAAGAGAGGGAGGGAAGGGGGAGAAGGGGAGGGAGGGAGGAAGAAGAGAGGGAAGGAGGAAGAAGAGAGGGAGGGAAGTGGGAAGGGCGTAACAAGGGAGGGAGAGAAGGGAGAAGAAGGGGGGGAGGGAGGGAAGAGGAAAGGGAGATAAGGGGAGAAAGAAGGGAGGGAGGGAAGGGGACAGAAGGAAGGGGAAGGTGGAGAGAGATGGGGGGAGGGGAGGGTACAGAGATGGGGAGTAAGAGGGAAGAAAGGGGGGCAAAGAAGAGGTTTGGGGTAAATGGAGAGAGAGAAAGGGATGGAAGGGGGGAGAAGGGAAGAAGAGTAAATGGAAGAGGAAGGGGCAAGAAAGAGGGAAGCAAAGAAAAGAGTAGGTGGAGAGGAAAAGAGAACCGGTAGAGAGAAAGGAGGAAGGAAGAGGCAAGAGGCAAGAAAGCAAGAAAGCAAGAGAGAGAGAGAGAGAGATAAGAGAGCGAGCGAATGAGGGAATGAGGGAGGGGGGGGGGACTGTTGATGGATGGAGGTGGCCAGTGAGGTGGGTATCGAAAGGTGAAAGATTATGATGGAGATTAATGACTAAATGAAAGCGTGGATGATATATATTTTTGTGTTGCAAAGAATCGAAAAGTTATATTCATACCAGTTTTTTTTTTTTTTTTTTTTTTTTTTTTTTTTTTTTTTTTTTTTTTTTTTTAGCTGGTCTGGCATCTTGTTGGAATGCGCTGTTGTGTGGATAAATTAGGATGTGAGATTAATTTCATGAAAATTGAAAACGGATCATTAATTCGTACATGAATGCAAAATCAAAATCTTATGGATAATGAATTTAGACTTGTTATTGTAAAAAAAAAAAGGTGGGGATTTGATCACCGATTAAGTGATTACATAAGTGTAAATTTAATATATATAATGGTTATATTCCTTCACACACATCACATAGCACACCACACACACACACACGACGCACACACACACACACACACACACACACACACACACACACACCACACACACACACACACACACGACACACACACAACACACACACACACGTGCATACACACACACACGCACACACAACCACACACACACACACACACACACAATGACACACACACACACACACACACACACACCACAACACCAAGAACATTGACACTGCCAGTAAAAACGACAACACAACACACACACACACACACACGACACACACACAACAACACACATGCACACACACACACACGACACACACAACACACACACACACACAACACGCACACACACACACACACACACACACACACACACACACACACACACACACACACACCACACACACACACACACACACACACACACACACACACACATACATACATACAGGCATACATACCTACGTACGTACGTATGTACATACATATATACTTACATACATACATACAGTCATACATACATGCATGCATACTAAATTTGTACATACATACACATGCATAACATACACTGTGTAAGTCTATATGTCTGTGTGAGTATGTATAAATGTGTATGTATCTTGACTTGTTATTTGTCTTCGATGTTATCAAGCACTTTGAACATAATAAAGCTGCCACATAATTTCCAATAAAAGAAAGAAAAAAAAGCAAAAAGAAAAAAAACAGTAAAAAGTCGAACAGCTGATCAATAAATCTAAAGCGGCCATAAAATTCACACATAAGAATAATTAAACAGTAATTCATGTGATAGATAAATTGACCCCAAAATACAAAGGCTGAACAAATAAATTCTCTTTATTTGTTGGAAGCAAATAAACATTTACCGAATGAACTTTTTATAAACATTTTTTTCTCTTTTTTTATAACTGGCCTAAATTTGACCAAATTGCAAGGGAAAATTACTCTAAAAGTATTTTATAAATAATGAAAACGTGGTCTGTTTTTGCTATCAGCCTTCACGAGCACCAAACAGAGTCGGAAAATGGGAAGAGGAAAGTGGGGGATAAAGAGGGAGAGGAAGAAGGAATAGTAAGGAAGTAAGAGAGGGAGGCAAAACTGAGGAGGAGGAGAAGAAGAAGGGGGAGGAGGAGGATGAAGGGGAGGGGGGGGAATAAGGAGAAAGTGGACGAGGAGAAGAGAAGAGGAGGAAGAGGAGAGAAGAAGGAGGAGGAGGAGGAGGAGGAGAAGCAGGAGAAGGACGAGGACGTGGAGAAGGAGGAGAAGAAGAGGGAGGGGTCGGGGAGAACGAGGTGGTGATGGTGGTGTGTGAAGAAAAGAAAAAGAAGGAAAACAAGGACGAGGAGGAAGAGAAGGTGAAGGAGGACAAAAGAAGAAAGATAAAAAAAGAATAAAGACAGAAATATGAATAGTGAGAGAGAGAGAGGGAAAAAGAGAAAGATAGAGAGAGAATGAGAGAGGGTGAGAGAGAGGAGAGAGAGAGGGGGGGGGGTAGAGAGAGAGAAAAGAGAGGGAGAGGAGAAAGAGAGAATGGGGGAGAGAGAGGGAGAAGGAAGAGAGAGAGAGAGGAGAAATGAAATTTATTTTACCCCACACGACCATCAGCTGTTTGCAGCGAGTACCTTTACTTCCCTCCCCCCCCCCAACAGAGCTCCCAGCTGTTGAAGCTTTCTTTTTCCCTTCCGATTTTGTACATTTGTGTCAATACACGCTCTGCTCTGTCTGTCTGTCTGTCTTCTCTGCTTTTGTCTGTTTTTTTTAGTCTTGTTGTTTGTCTATCTGTCTGTGCTCTTTCCCTCTTTCTCTTGTTGCTCTGTCTGTCCTGCTGGCTTTTCTCTGTTATTGTCTGTCTGTCTAATGCGTGATCTTTCCTTCTTTCTCTTTCTTGTCTGTCTGTTTTTTTACTTATATTTGCCTGCTGTTTGTCTGGTCTGTTTATCATCCATGTTGTCTGTCTGTCCACTCTTTCTCTGTGCCTGTTCACATTCTATTTTTTTACTGTTTTCTTTATATTATTAGGCCAATTTTTCTCGTCTCTTTCTGGCTGTAAAGTTTGTTTGGGCTGTCCGTTTTGTTCTGTCTTATCTATGATCTGTGATCCTTCTGAACTGTGTCCATCTCTTTGTCTTCTCTCTCTCTCTCTCTTCTCTCTGCTCTCTCTCTCTCTCTCTCTCTCTCTCTCTCTCTCTCTCTCTCTCTCTCTCTCCCTCGCCCTCCCCTCCCTCCTCCCTTCCCCTCGCTCTCTCTCCTCTCTCTCTCTGCTCTTCTCTCTCTCTCCTCTCTCTTCCTCTCTCCTCCCTTCCCTCTCCCTCCCTCTCTCCCTCCCTTTTCCCTCTCCCCTCCCTCGCCTCCCTCTTCCCCTCCCTCCTTCTTCCCTCCCTCCCTTCCCTCCCTTCCCTCCTTCCTCCCTCCCTCCTCCTCCCTGAAATAGGCATTAATGTATTTCATCTGTTAAAACGATTTTTTTCTTTTCGTCCTCGTTGTGAATCCGCCTTCGGGACATTAAAAACGGACTTGATCTATTTTAGCAAAAGGGTCTTGCAGTTGCATGACGTCTAAATCACGGGCGGGTGATTTTGACCTTTCGGGCCTCAATGCCGCTTTTTTCTTTTTTTTTATCTTTTTCGCTTTCTTTTTTTTTTAATCTTTTTTATCTTCGGGGTAAAGAAAGACTAATGCTAAATCACACCCGAAAGTGGCACGAATCGCCGCGGCGAAGTGTGAAGTGTGCGCGTAGCATCTTGCGGGTCTGCTTTCCCCCTTACCTCCTCGTCGGTCGTTATCGTCATCGTCATCATCCGTCGTCGTCTTTTCATCGTCGTCTTCCGTCAAATCACTGGTCTTATCTTCTGCTACGTCTTCTCTTTCTTTCTTTCTTCATTCTTGTTTTTGTTTATTTTTTTTACCTCTCTCTTTTCCTTATTCTTTCCACTTCTTCCCATTTTCTTTCTTTCTTTCTTTCTTTCTCCTCCTCCGCCCTGCCTTCTTTCCCCTGCCTCCCCCTCCTTCTCCACCTCTTTCTCCTTTCTCCTCGTTCTTCCTCCTACCTTTCACCCTTCTTTTTTTCTCCCCTCTCCTGTCTTCTTTTCTCCCTCCTCCTCCCTCCTTTCCTCCCTCCTCCTCTCCTCCTTCCTCCTCCTCTCTCCTTTCCTCTCCTCTTTTCTCCTTCTCCTCTTCTTCTCCTTTTCCCCCCCTCCTCCCTCCCCCTCCCGCCCCCGGGGCCCCCCTCCCATCTCCGTCCCTCTCCTTCTTTTTCTTCTCCTTTCAAATATCATCATCATAGTCATCGTCGTCAGAACGTCATCACAACATTCATCATCAGCCAATGTCATTCATCATTCATCCGGCGTTCCATCATCATTCGTCTTCATTATCGTTCATCATCGGCGGTTATCATCATACGTCGATTTCATCATCGTTCATCATCATCACATCGTTCATCATCATCATGCATCATCAATCGATCGTCGTCATCATCATCATCATCCGTATCATCATCATCGTCATCATCATCATCATCATCTCATTCATCATGCATCATTTACATCGTCGTTTCATCATTTCAATCGTCCGTCAATCATCGATTCGTCGTTTTCCATCATCATCATCATCATCATCATCATCGTCGTCATCAATTCATCATCATCATCATCATTCATTCACCTTCATCATCACACCAATGTCACCATCAGGCATCACCATCGTCATCATCACCAAGTCACCAGTTCATCATCATTCATCAATCACCATCGTCATCATCATTCATCACCACTTTTTCATCATCCACCAAGTCACCAATCAATTCATCCACCATCCATACATCATCATCATCATTTCCAACCATCATCATCATCACAATTCATCTATCATCCACCTTCATTCATCATCCATCAAGGGGTTTCTTTACTTCTTTTACTCTTGCTGTCATTCTACCCCTCTCTTTCCACCCCCCTCAGCTTTTCACTTCCAACTTACCGCTTTCTTTCTCCACTTACTTTCCGCTTCCTCTTCCACGCCCATTCCACACATTCACTTTCTCGTTCCACTTATCCCACCTTCCCCATCCTCCCCCCCTTTCCTCTCCCTTCCTTCCACCGCCTCTACCTCCTCTTACCCCTTTAATTTCAAACTTCTCCACCTCCTCACTCCCTCTTCCACCTTACTCCACTCGTTATCCCTTCTTCCAAACTTTATTCCACCTTCTTATCCTTCTTCTTACCCTTTATTCCACCTCCTTATCCCCTCTTCCACCTTTATTCCACCTCCTTATCCCCTCTCCCACTTTTATTCACCCCTTATTCCCCTCTTCCACCTTATTCCACCTCGTTATGCCTCTTTTCACCTTATCCACCTCCCCCACCTCCTCTCCCTTAGAAACAGGCAGTATTGCCAATTTGTCTCGAATTTCTCGGACTTTTCAGATCCTCGCCGAAGCGAATCTCGGACGTTTTAACCTCGACGCGTGATGTCCCGGGATGGAACGCTGGCCCAGATTACGTGCGCCATTGCCGTTTCGATAAAAAAAAATAATTTCAAAATTAAATGACAAATCATTCTAAATAAAATTTACATGAGAACATGCAAAAATGAGAACATCAAAAAATATTATCAGATGATAGTCTCATTGGGACTGTCTCTTTTCTTTTTCTTTTTTTCTCTTGATTTCCACTTTGAGTTTTGTATCTGCATATGTATCTCTCTCTCAAAGTTGAGAAATCTTCGATACGGATTGAGAAGTTAAATTAGGAAAACTATATGGATCGTGTACAAATATACGGATATGAT
>NW_020868481.1:338188-345688 GCF_003789085.1 Penaeus vannamei | reverse complement strand
CGCATTCAACACTGCAACCGACCCACTGGAGGATAGAGAGAGAGAGAGCGCTCGTCCCAGGCAGCTCGGGCCTCGTGAGACTACGCTGACGGGGCGGGCGCTGCTCTGGCACGCTCCCTGGTCGCGCCCCTGCGCAGGTAGGTAAAAAAACCATAGAGAGGAGAGCAGATAGATATTAGATGATAGATATAGATGAAGATAGATGATAATAGATGAATACTTGATGATAGTAGATATAGATAGATGGAATAGTAGTAGTATAGATAGATAGTGTAGATGAATAGATGAATAGAATAGATAGTGATGTAGTATGATGATGATGGATGTGATGTAGATAGTGTGTGAAATGAAATAAGTAGAGAATAGTAGTAGATAGCTATTGTGTTTGGTTAATTTATTGTTATGTGTGTGTGTGAACGAAGACACACACACACACACAGAAGAGAACAGACAGACAGACAGACAGACAGACAGACAGACAAACAGACATAGATATACAATCAGACAGACAGAAAAAAGAGGAAAAGACAGAGAGCAATGAGAGAGAATTAAAAGAATAAAAAAAAGAAAACAGGACGACACAGACAAACAAACAGACAGACAGAGAAAGGCCAGAGAAAGAAGGAAGAAAAGACAAACGAACCAACGTTCCCCCCCCCCCCCCATTTCCCCCCAAAACAGCCATCATACAAAGCCCGATCGAGTCAGCCCAGATGAAGCCCAAACGCCGCCGAGGTCCGCTGTGTTAGCAGCTGTCTCCGGGATGAGGGCGGCATCCCGGGCGCTCGCGACGCCCCGCCGAAGCGCCGCCCCTGCCGACTCGCTTTCGGGCGGAGGGAGGGTCGGGCTGGGGGCGCCCGGGGCTGCGGCGGCGTGTTTTCCGTTCGGGAGGGGGGAGGGAGGGATTGAGGGGGGCAGACGCACAGCACATATACATATATGCGTATGCGCGCACACACACACACGCTCGCAGGTACATGTATACACGCACACACATACACACACACACACACACACACACACACACACACAACACACACACACACACACACACACACACACACACACACACACACACACACGCACGCCACGCATGTAGTGTATCGTGCATGCTTTTTTTTGTTCAAATTTTTCCAAATTTTCCCGAAAAATAATTGTTTCGAAGATTTTACTTTTCATTTATTTCGTTTTATTAATTTTTTTATTTTTTGCTTTACTTTCTTTCGTTCTTTACAATCTCGTGAATCCATGATTTAATTAGAGAGCAGAATCATGCAAAACTTTGTGACTCGACGAACTTCTTGAAATAACTGATGCTTGAGAATGATTTTTTTTAATTTTAACGATAAGATGACCCTCGAAATAAATTAATAAACACTTTAGACTCAACCTTCAGTCCGTAATTAACACCTGGCGGCCGCGACCTATGCCTACGTCGGCTAAGAAATTTCATTTTCTCTCCGCAACGCTACTGTATTCCCACGGAGGAGACCAGCTGCTCCTTGCGACGGGTGCAAAGAACTTTCGCCTCTATAGGAGAAGGCGGTAGGGGCCATTATCGTCTTGTATGGCCGAGCGAAGAGCCGTCCTGCCTTATTTTACTCTTTCTTTCCGGTTTAGGGCATTATGATCTCTGTTACGGGGGTACATTATGGTGTTTATTGCATATTCTCTAAGTGTATCGCTCCGCCCACTTCCTGCCGTGGCTCCGCCCCCTGGTTTCCATGCGTCGGGAAGTTTGGTCCTTCTGGCAGAGGCTCAGAAGGGCGATATTCGTCTCTTTTGTTCAGTTCTTCTTGGTACAGCATGGATACGCCCTTTCAAGTCGTGCATTAACTTTATATGACACGTGAATCGCACAATTGTTTATCGGTATTATCAAATTAGCTAATTCAGGTAATAACGACTTTTTTTCAACGGCGGGTAATTTAAACGGGATATTATTTACATGCAAAGTATTTTCTTGTTTAACCTTCTTGTCTATGCGCGTACTTCGTGTGCACCCGGAGGCGAACACGCGCACACATTCACAGGCGCATGTTCACACGCACGTACACACACACACGCACACACGTTTACACACACGTAAACTCCCATACACACACACACGCTCGGACTAACACATAAATTCGTACAAACACGTACACCCAAACACACACTTACTCCCGTACACACACATACACTCCCATACACACACGTACACTCACGTACACACACGCACACACAGCCCACATGCACACGCACACACATACACATACACCCCCAACCCCCACCCACGTGGCGCCGCTCGGCAGGTGGATCCCGTTTTCTGTTGCTCACATTCCACTCGTCCGTAACCTCGACATTGCTATTTCATTCGGCAAAAGGAACGCGATTTTAGGGGGATATTTTAGGGTATATATCTTTTTCCTTTCATTTATTCGCTCCACGCGGCATGTTGGGTGTGGGGCGGGTTTTTTAAAAGTTCTAAATGTGACTTTTAAGATGGAATGGTGTTGTGAATTTTGAGTTTTCACATTCCCGATGAGTGCGCTTGGCTTCGTTCGTTTTTTTTAGATGGGCGGCGCGAGAGGATTCGGAAGCGATTGCATATTTAGGTGAATTAGATTTGTAAGCATTCACATATACGCACACACATTTGTAGGTGTATATATATATATATATATATTATATATATATATATATATATATATTATATTATAATATATATATATATATATATACGTTTATATATAAGATATATATGATATATATTTGATATATATATATATATATATAGTATATTTATATAATATATATATATAATATATATATATATATATATATATATATATATATATGTATATTTATATAGTATGTATATATATGTATATATATATATATATATAATATATATATATATATTATATATAATATGTACATATATATATATATAGTATATATATTATATATATATATATATATATATATATATATATACATATAATTATATATAATATATATATATATATATATAATATATATATTATATTATATACTATATATATATAATATATATATATATATATATATATATATATATATATTATATATATTATATATATATGTGTGTGTGTGTGTGTGTGTGTGTGTGTGTGTATGTGTGGTGTATATGTATATATATATAATATATAATATATATATATATATATATATATATAATATATATATATAATATATTATTATTATGTAAATATATGTATATATATATATATATATATATATATATATATAATATATATATATATATATAAGAAACACACACACACACACACACACACACACACACCATACACACATATATATATATATATATAATTATATATATATATGTATAAAAAACATGGGTTTGTGTGTGTAAAAGTATAACTAAATATGGGCACCGTCTTGATGAAAATACTAGTTCGCAAATTCTGAGCTAAGCCCCGCCCATCAGCTCTATCCATTGCAAATATTAAATATTATTATTTTTCCCTGGTTTCTTTTTCGTTTTTTTTTTCTCTCTTTTTTTTTAAATATAACTGAATCATTTTCAAGAAAATGCACTTAAAAACACGTACCATACAATATCACACAAATTGTTGTGGTAAAGAAAGGGGGCGGAGCTAATGACGTCACTACGTTTAGCCAATGAGAGTGCGTTGTGAGATGCCAGATGTAGCTAGATCCATGACTATTTGTATAATCTATCAGCTATTATTATAATTATCAGAAGTACAACCAAAATTCTCCTCTTTTATTCATGGTAACGAAGAGATCCTACTCATTAACAGCCGTCAGAATACTCCAGAGAAAAAGTCATTTTCATTTTTGGGTTCAATAGGTTAAATGGAAGTAGACCTACTTAGTTATACTTCCTTTTGTATATATATTCATATGCTATGTATATGAATTATATATATATATATATATATATATATATATATATATATATAAATAATATAAAATATATATAGTATATAATATATGTATTATTCATATATATTTATATGTACATATATATACATATATATTATCTATATATCTATATATATATGCGTGTATGTGTGTGTGTGTGTCTATTATTTTGTAGATTTGCTCATTTGTTTGTTTGTTTATTATTGTTGATGTGTTTATTTGTTTCTTTATTTTGTTAACGTGTTTACTTGTTTGTTATTATTGTCTATGTTTATTTTTATTTATTTTTTTCATTTGTATGCTTTTTTGAGTGATTTTTTTATTTGTTTTGTTTCATTTTGTTTATTATTATTATTATTTTTTGTTATTATTAATTTGTTTATTATTATTTGTTTGTTATTATTTGATTTGTTTGTTATGAATTTATTTGTTTATTATTATGATTTGTTTGTTATCATTTATTTGTTTATTATTTTTGTGTTATCTATTATTTGTTTATTTATTATGTTTGTTATCGTGTTTTGTGTTTATTTATAAAGTTTCCTATATCTGCTGTTTTTTTTCTCGGTTCGTTATGACTTTTATTATTGCGAAAATGATTGATGGGTTTTATTATTCTTTGAATGTGACAGACAGGCAGGTATGTGACAGACAAAGAGGCTGAGGTGATGACACTGGAAAAGAAAAGAGACAAGGAATAGGAATAAATAACACATAAACAAACAAACACAAAGACACACATACACGTATAAACAAACACTGACATGCGCACTCACATAACACCACACACACACACACACACACACACACACACACACACACACACACACACACACACACACACACACACACACACACACACACAACAACACACCAAGCAAACACACACATAAACGTAAACAGAAAAACTTACTGAACACACAAAAAAGCAAACAAATAGACAAACAACACAAAACAAAAAACAACATTTCCCAACAGATCACTGACCTCTGCGTCATGCTCCTCCCCTCCCACCCTCCCCTCCCCCCTCTCCTCCTCCTCCTCCCACCTCTCCTCCTCCTCCTCCCCCTTCCTCCTCCTCCTCTCCGCTCCCCCTCCCCTCCCCACTCTCCTCCACCCCCCACTCCCCTCTCCCCCCCCTCCCACCTCCTCCTCCCCCTCTCCTCTCTTTCCTCCCCTCCCAGCTCTCCTCTCCCCCTTCCCCCTCCCTCCCCTCCACCACTCTCCTCTCCCCTCCCACCTCTCCTCCCCCTCCCCTCCTCTCCTCTCCTCCCACCTCTCCTCCTCCTCCCCTCGCCTCCCACCTCTCCTCTTCCTCCTCCTCCCCCTTCCCCCCTCTCCCCCCTCCCCACCTCTCCCCCTCCTCCTCCCCCTTCCCTTCCCTCTCTCTCCTCCTCTTCCTCCCTTCCCAGCTCTCCTCTCCTTCCCCTCCCTCCCCCTCCTTCCCCTTCCCACCTCTCCTCCTCCCCCTCCCCCTCCTACCTATCCTCCTCCTCTTCCTCCCCCTCTCCCCCTTCCCCTTCCCTTCCCCCTTCCCCCTCTTCCTCCCCTCCCCCTCCCCCCCACCCCCCCTACCCAACCCACCCGCCCACACGTCTTCTCACGCCCACCTGAGCTAGCGACCTTCCCTGGAAAGTACGGCTAACATGACGAGCAAATGTCAATGACCTCGGTAGATTATTTATTTATTTTTTTCTTCTTCTTCTTCGTAACCCCCATAGCGAGAAAAGGTCAAGTGTGAGTTAGTCGGAGTTTCCCGCCTTTCCTTATTCGTGGTGTTTGGGCTTGTTTGTTTTTTTGTGTTTGAGTTGTTTGTTTGTGTGGTTTGTGTTTGTTGGGTGCTTGTTTGTTTTTGTGTTTATTTGTTTGTGTGGTGTGTGGGTGTGTTTGTTTGTTTTTGTGTTTAATTTGTTTGTGTGGTTTGTGTTTGTGTTTGTTTGTGTGGTGTGTGGGTGTGTTTGTTTGTTTTTGTGTTTATTTGTTTGTGTGGTGTGTTTGGTGTTTTGTTTTTGTTTGTGTGGTGTCTTGTTTTTGTTTTGCGTCTGTGTGTGTGCGTGTTTGTCTTCAACCTCTTTCTTCTATCCTTATCCTCGTTCTTTTTTGTCTTCTTCGCCTTTAATCTCTTTTTCCTCTCTCCCCATTCCTTTCTTCTTTGTCTAATCTTCTTTCCCTTCCTCTTTTTTCTTTGTCTCTTTTTCCTCACCTTCTTATATTTTTTCTGTCTCTTTTCTTCATCTTTTCTCCTTTCCTTTTCTTCTTTCATCGATGTCTTCATCTGTCTTATCCCTCCTCTCGCTTATCCTAATTTCTCTATCTCTGTCCATTTACTTTGTCTTCTGTTTTTCGTTTCTCATCTTCTTTCCTCACTTATCTCTTTTTTTTTGTTTCTCTTCTTCCGCTCTTCATTCTTTTCTCCTCCTCCCTCCTTCTCTTCCTCCTCCTCCTCCTTGTCCGCCTTCTCTTATTCATCCTTCATCTCCTCTTCCTTTTCCTCCTCCTCTTTCGTTCCTTCCTGCTACTGCTCTTCCTCTTTCTCCTACATTTTCGTTCCCTTCGCCGACGTCTTCTTCTCCGCTTCCTCCTCCTCCTCCTCTCATCCTTATCCTCATCCTTCCTCCTCCACCTTCCCCCCTCTACTTCCTCTTCTACTTCCACATGCTCCACCTACCCCTCCTCCTCCTCCTCCTCTCCACCTCCCCACCCCCTTCCTCCACCCCTCCACTCTCCTCCCTCCTCTTGCCTCCACCTCCCCCACTCCTCTTCCTCCTCCGCTCCTCCCTCCTCCTTCCTCCATCCTCCTCACCACTTCACCTCCTCCTCTAGCTCCTCCTCCTCCTCCTCCAGTCTCCACCACCTCCTCGACCTCCTCTCCCTCCTCCTCCTCCTCCTCCCTTTTCGTCCCACCGCCCACGGCCCTCCATCTGGTGCCTCGAGGGGGAAAGCTTATTAATATTGAGATGGAGCTTAGGCCTACCGCCGCCTCGCTCGGGCTTAACCTCCTGGCTCTCTCCCGCCCGCGTTTGTTGATGTGTGGGTCGCCCCTCCCTCTCTCCCTAGCTCTTCCTCCCTTCTCTTTCCTTTCCTTTCCTTTCTCTTTTTCTTTCTATCGCTTTCCCCTTCCCTGTGTCTCCTTTCTCTTTTCCTCTACTCCTCACTTCTCCTCTCTCCCTCCATTCTCCTCTCTCTCTCTTCTCTTCTCCCTCCTCCATCCCTTTCCCCTTCCCTCCTCCTTCCCTTCCCCTTCCCTCTCCCCTTCCCCTTCCCTCTTCCTTCTCCTCTTTTCTTCTCTCCTTCCTCCTCCCTTCCCCTCTCTCTTCCCTTCCCTCTCCTCCCTTCTCCTCCCTCCCTCCTTTCCCTTCTCCCTCCCTCCCTTCCCTCTCCCCTTCCCTTCCCTCTCCCCCCTCCCTTCTCCTCCTTCCCTTCTCCCTCCTCCCTCCTTCTGGTTTCCATTGCGGGTTCTGTGGTTGGAGTATTTGCTGCCTCCGTCGCGGTTCTGTGCCTGGAATACCACTGGAATGCGCCGCGGTTTCCTTGCGGTTCGGTGATTGAGATGGAATGGTTCTG
>NW_020868481.1:334023-336819 GCF_003789085.1 Penaeus vannamei | reverse complement strand
TCCTTCGTCACGCCGTGCCCTTATCCTCGCTTCTTCGAACCCGCGGCAAGGCTAAATGTGACTGGTCCGTTAACTCACCCTCTCTCTTTTTTTCTCTCCGTTCTCACCAACTGCCCTTTGCTCTCCTTCATCGCCCTCCCTTTTCTCTCCTTTCTCACCCTCCCTTTCTCTCCTTCTCACCCTTCCCTTCTGTGCCTTTCTCACCCTCCCCTTTCTTCTCCTCTCACCCTCCCTTACTCTCCTCTTCCACCCTCCCTTTCTCTCCTTCTCACCCTCCCTTTCTCTCCTTCTCACCCTCCCTTTTTCTCCTTTCTCGCTCCCTCCCTTTGCTCCTCTCGCCCTCCCTTCTTTCTTCCTCACCCTCCCTTTCTCTCCTTCTCACCCCCGCCTTCCCTACTCTTCTCACCCTCCTTTCCTTCTCACCCTTCCCTTCTCTCCTTCTCCACCCTCCCTTTCTCGTCAACTTCTCGCACGCGATCCCTTTCTCTCCTTCTCACCGCGTCCCTTCTCTGTTCACCCTCTCACCCTCCCTTTCTCTCCTCTTCCGTTCCTCCTCCATTCCCCGTATATTCCGAGGAGTAACTTTGCGTTAAGCTGTCCTCTTATCGTCTCACCTTTCTTTCCTGATTGCTTTTGAACGAGATTTCTTTGTATAGACAGGAATGGTTGTAAAAATAGAGGAATATAAGAATGGATAGATAGATAGATATAGTAGAAATTGAGATAGATTAAGTAAGGGAGTAGATTAGAGTAGCCGTAGATAGATAGAGTAAATAGGTTATAGGATAGACAGAAAGAAAGAAATAGGATAGATAGCATAAAGGAGTGCATTACACATTAGATAGATATAGATAGATAGCCCTATGGATTTGGACAGTAGTTGGCTTAGAAGCATATATGAGAAAAGAGGATTATAGAAAGAATGAGAGTGAAAGAGAGTAAGATGCATACCACATATAATAGGATATAGATAGGATAGAAGGATAGATAGATAGGATGAAGTAGCAAATAGGAGTAGATAGATAGGAAGAAAAGATAGATAAGGAAGATATGCAGATTACACCATATATAGAAGGTGTTTAGATAGATAGATAGGGTAAGGAGAGGTAGATAGAGAGAGATGAGTAGTAGACAGAGATAGGGAGGTGAGATAGATTGCAGATAGCGAGCAAGGGTGAGTAGAGTGAGTAAGAGGTGAAAGATAGTATTTCGGAGTAAACATATATAGATAGTAAGATGAGGATAAGGATTGGATAGATAGATAGAAATAAAGGCGTTAGAAAATAGGATAGATAGATAGTGCATTATCACGATATTGAGATTATAGATAGATTAGAAGGCGTACGCCAAATAATAGATAATAGGCATAAAGGAAGTGAGATGGAAGGATAGATAGGAATAATGTATGGATAGATAGCAATATGATAGAGTTTAAGCATACACATAAGAGATATAGATAGGATATCAGTAACATACAGACAATATATTAGATATAGCATTAGGAGTAGATGCGGAAAAGTACAACAATATATAGATATAGCGATAGTATAGATGGATGATACAGTAGACTGAGGTAGAAATAGAATAGAGAAGATAGAGGCAAATACACATATGATATAGATAGATACATACACAGTATAGTAGATATAGAAGATAGATGAGGCCGATGTTGATGCATACACATTACTTAAGATATAGATAGATAGGTATGGAAATAGATTAGATAAGAGAAATAGAATAGATAGATAGACGAGCCCCCCCTGTTCTGGAATTCGTCACTCCGGAGAGTTTATGCCTGTACGAATCGCAAGGCTGAACAAGATCCCCTTCGGAGAATAGGATTAAGAACGCATCGACGGCCATATAGTTTGTCGAAGAGCTGCGTCGGTGGCTTCAGTGTTATCGATAACGTGATGGGGGGGGGGAAAGAAGAGATAACACGTATCTGCACGACACTTTTAGGGGCCCGGCACTGGTTGTTGTGTGTGGTGTTGTCAATGTCTGATCTGCTGTCTGTCGTGTCTCTGTACTGTCGCTCTGTCTGTCTTCTGGGTAGCAGTTGTCTCTTGTCCTCTGTCGTCTCTCTCTAATCGTATACTATCGTAATCTCTCTCTCTCTCTCTTTTCTCTCGTCTAACTCTCTCCTTCTTTCTCTTCAGTACTCTCTCTTCTCGTCTGCTCTTGCTTGCTTCTCTGCGTCTCTCTCTCCTCTCTCTCTCTTCATCTCTCTCTCTACTCTCTCTCCTCTCTTCCCAGGATACAGCGCGCCCCTGTCTGAGGTGCATAAGGCGTTTACTTTGCCTTGGCCGGGGGGAGGGAGGGGGGGTGCTATAAAACAGCGCGGGGTGGCAGTTGAATGGAAATAGACAGTGCAGAATGGACTGATTTTACATAGACCAAGATCATTTATATATATACTTATATTATATATATATATAATATATATATATAATATATAGTAGATATATATATATGTGTGACGGTGTGTGTGTGTGTGGTGTGTGTGTGGTGTGTGTGTGTGTGTGTTATGTGTGTGTGTGTATGTCTGATGTGTGTGTGTGTTTTGTGTGTGGTTTGGGTGTGTGTAATGTGTGTGTATTGTTTTGCTATACAAATACTAGAAAATATAATTGTAGACAGATAAATAGATAAACAGACATGTGTGTGTGTATACAAATATAATAGAATAGATAGATAGATAGATGAGGAAAATAGATAAAAGAAACAGTGAAAATAAAATAATAGATAGATAGGGTAGTAGATAGATAGACACGACAAATGAAAATAGGATAAGAA
>NW_020868481.1:324023-329023 GCF_003789085.1 Penaeus vannamei | reverse complement strand
TCCTCAGTGCAAGCATGGCTCCCAAGGTCTGTTTTCACAAAGGTATTTCTCACGTTCACTCATCGCCCTGGGCATCTTCGTCTCCTGTGAACCATATATCTTCATACCCAAAACCCCTTTGCTTATGGATATGCTAATGAGATGTTGAAATCCAATTATTATTGCTTATTATTGTTTCTTTTCCTTCTTCTTCATCTTTGTGCGAAAACAAACAACGAAGTTCACAGTCTAGATGAGAGAAAAAAAGCGCCTCGAATCTTTACAATAGTTTACCCGAGAAAGAAAATAACAAAAACAGAAGAAAATGGGAAACTATTGCACAATAACAAGAGAAAAGAAAATGGATAACTTTTACTCGCCAAGTAGATTCTTAGTCAAGAGGATCAAAGTATTCTTCTAACTTTAAGAACAAGTCTGCCTTTGAAGTTACATTTTTAATGAACATCTTACATTTTCTCTTAGATAAGACTTTGTTATTTACTTCCTGAACTCGTATCTTTCATCTGTTTAATGAAAAAAAATTATTATATCATTCTTATCGTCATTCTTATTGCTATTAGTATTGTTGCCTTCGTTTTATGCCTTTTGTATTAAATTTAATCAATTGTATCGTTGGTTTTATTATCGTAATTATCATTAATTTTTATTTCACTGACTTTGTTTATAGTGTCAATGTTAACTTTTGTTATTATCATTATCATCTTAATCATTATCATCATCAGCAGCAGCATTGTCACTATTGTTGTTATTATCATTGTTCTTATTGCTCTTGTCACTATCATTATTATCATTATCATTATTATAATCATTATCATTATCATCATTATCATCATCATCTTTATCATCACCATCACCATCATCATCATTTTCTTTTTCTTACTCTAAATAATTACTCCTAATCTTCTTAAGATCATCACTATCTTTATCATCGTATCAATCACTCTCCTCGCTGCACCATCATCATCATCATGATATCATCCCACGACAAGTTACCAGCGCAGCCACGATCAACTTTGCATAGGCCTAGGAGTATTTTGAAGCGGGGGGGGAAGGGGGGGGGGGGGAAGGGGGGAAGGGGAAAGGAAGGGGGAAGGGGGGGGAAGGGGGAAGAGGGGAAGGGGGGAAGGGAGGGAAGGGGGAAGAGGGGGAAAGGGGGAAAAGGGGAAGGGGCGGGGGCAAAGTAGGTGTCCAAAAACTAACTTGGGGTCATGGGGACTTCAGGTCAATGGTGGGGTCCAGGGGCAGCTTCCTGTGGGGTCAGAGGTCAAAGAACCCAGAAGCTCCTGGATTTTAGCAGATTTAGAGGGATTAAATCATTATTTTTTTGTATCATAATGCCAGATATTGTTGTTTATAATAATATTGAATAATTGTTTATTTCATTTTGAACACCAGTTGCAGGGGTTTTATTCTCAACAATTAGGTAACTAGGGAACTGCACTGTTTGTTTGTTTACAGAGAATGTCCGTGGGAGGGAGGGAGGGGGGGGCAGAAGTTGTATCCCTCCCCTCTCCATTCTAGGGTGGGGTGTGAGCGGTCACCCCCCCCCTCCTGCCCCCTTTTCTTACCAAAACGTTAAATTCGTTAATGAATGGACATGAAAGCATTCTAAACAACAAAGCACTGACAATATGTAGATCTACGTCAAAAAAAAATAAAAAAATACATAAAATGTTTTTTTTAAAAGAGGGAACAATTTTCTGACAGACCAATATTTTCTGGTGAATCACAATAGCGATGTTTCCTTCAATTGTATTCTGGATTCATATGCTGATTCGGTTCACCAACTGGGTCCCTGAACTGTGGTCAAGAAACCGACAAATTTTCATCACAATAAGTCAGTTACTTTTTCTATTAATCTTGCTAAGAAAAGCAGAGCCAAGAATGTATTTACCAGGCAATAAACTTGATATATGTATATATATGTATATATATATATATATAATATAATATATATATATATATAATATATATATATATATATATATATATATATATATATATATATATATATATATATATATATATATATATATATATATATATATATATGTATGTGTATATACACACACACACACACACACACACACACACACACACACACACACACACACACACACACACACACACACACACACACACACACACACACACACACACACACACACACACACACACACACCACACACACACACACACACACGCACACTACACACACACACACAGAAAGAAAGAGTGAGAGATTAGGGAAAGAAAGAAAGAAAGAGAGAGAGAGAGGAAGAAAGAGAAAATGAGATTAAGCCCAAAAACACATATATACACATCCTTACCTCCGTGAAGCCAAACCCAAAATTCCTCCGAATACTTGAACTTGAATAACTTACACCCCTTCAGCGCCACCTTACGATATCACACGAGTAAGTTGATCATCACAGCTGCATCGGAACTTTTCAACGCCAGCTGTACGGTGTTCTACTGGAGAGGTAAGTTCTTAAAGAAGATATGTACCTGTGTATTGACTGTGTAGACCGCTGACTGGACTCCTCTTCGCGTAGGTGAAAGCCTGCAAGTGAAGGGTGGTTGTGAAAAGAAAATTATAGGGGTGAGGGAGAGAGAGGTAATGGGAGGAAAAGAGAGGGGGGGATGGGAAGAGAGAAGGAAGGAGTGGATGAGAGGGAGAGGGAAGACGAGAGAGATAATGGCAGGGAGAGAGAGGTAATGGAGGGAGAGAGAGGTAATGGGAGGGAGAGAAAGGTGGACGAGAGGAGAGATGAGAGGGAGAGAGGGTGGGAAGAGAATGGGGGGTGAGAAGAGAGGGGAAGACGAGAGAGGAGGTAGGGAGGGTGGAAGAGAGGGGGGAGAGAAAAGCGGTGGAAGAGAGGGAGAGGGAAGACGAGAGAAAGAGTGAGAGGGGGGAGAGTGGATGGGAAGAGAGGAGAGGGATGACGAGATAGAGAGAGAGAGGGATGGGGGTGAAGAGAGAGAGATGGAAGACGAGAGAGAGAAAGGAAGGAGATTAAGAGAAGGAAGGAAGCGAGAAAAAAGAGAAAAAGGAAAGAGGAGAAGGAGAGAGAGAAAGAAAAAAACATCGAGTTAACGAAGCCTACCAGAAAATATTGGTGCATGACTTGTCTCTCCTTTTATCATGCAGTCATACGAGTGTAACTGCCTGAAGAGAAGGGAAATGATGGAATAACAGGAGAACGAGCAAGAGAAGAGAACGTTTATGGAAATAAAGGAAAGAGATGAAAAAAATGGTCGAAAAAGAAACAAATAAGAAATAGAATAATAAGAAATAAGAGAAAGAGAGAAGAAAATGGCAGAAAAAGAAACGAGGTGATGGAATAAAAATGAAGAGACAAGACACGTAAAAGAGAAAAAAGGAAAATCGAGTTACGAAGACGAAGAAGCAAGAGAAAGATAAAGAAGGAACAGGGAAAGGATATAAAAAGAAGAAGAAGAAGAAGAGACGAAAACCACGAGAAGAAACAGACGCTAATATGAATGCAACAGACGCCATCCTCGCTCCCTGTTGCATCCTAATCAGCATGCATCCTTCTGCACTGCACAAGCTACACATCACCATTCCGCTAATCCCTTGCACTTGAGATTTAACACGCTGTCATTTGCATCTTCCCCACTCCAGATTCAGCACTTTGCAATTCTCCCTTGCACTTGAGATTCAACGCGCTTTACTTGCAATTTCTCCTTGCAAATTCAGATACAACACTTTGCAATTCTCCCTTGCTCTTGAGATTTAACACGCAACTTCTCCCTTGCAATTCAGATACACTTGCAATTCTCCCTTGCAATTCAGATACACTGCAATTCTCCTTGCAATTCAGATACACTTGCATTCTCCCTTGCAATCGATACACTTGCCAATTCTCCCTTGCATTGAAGATTCAACACTTGCAATTCTTCTTTGCACTCCAGATTAAACACTTGCAATTCTCCCTTGCACTTGAGATTCAACCTCTTTACTTTGCAATTTCTCCCTTGCAATTCAGATTTCAACACTTGCAATTCTCCCTTGCACTTGAGATTCAACGCATTTAATTGCAAACTTCTCCCTTGCAATTCAGATTCAACACTTGCAATTCTCCCTTGCACTTGAGATTCAACACGCCTTTACTTGCAACTTCTCCCTTGCACTTGAGACTCAACACGCCTTTACTTGCAACTTCTCCCTTGCAATTCAGATACAACACTTGCAATCTCCCCTTGCTCTTGAGATTTAACACTCAACTTCTCCCTTGCACTTGAGACTCAAAACGCCTTTACTTGCAACTTCTCCCTTGCAACTTCAGCCTTCAAAATTGCAACTTCTCCCTTGCACTTAAGATTCAACAATTGCAACTTCTCCCTTGCACTCCAAATTTAACACGCAATTCTCCTTGCACTTGAAATTCAACGTCTTTACTTGCAACTTTTCTCCCTTGCACTCCAGATTCAACACCTTGCACCTTCTCAACTCACTCCCCTCCTCCACACTCCCCAAGATCCCACGCCATTGTCAAGTCCCCCCCTCCCTTCCCCCCTCCCCTCCAAAGTGACTATTCCACACACCAGCACTTTGTTGAAGGTTCGCTAATCCACAATGAAATTCACACTCCATAAACCATAATTTGATTTGTGGGCAATGATGGACAGTGATATCCACATGCGGCAATATGTGGTCCAATCGCCGCAAAATAGTCTACAATCCATTCCAGTGAGGGTGAGAGAGAGAGAGAGAGAGAGAGAGAGAGAGAGAGAGAGAGAGAGAAGAGAAGAGAGAGAGAGAGAGAGAGAGAGAGAGAGAGAGAGAGAGAAGAGAGAGATGAGAGAGAGAGGGAGAGGGAGAGAGAGAGAGAGAGGGAGAGAGAGAAGCAGAGAGAGAGAGAGAGAGAGAGAGAGAGAGAGAGAGAGAGAGGAGAGAGAGAGGGGGAGAGAGAGAGAGAGAGAGAGAAGAGAGAGAGAGAGAGAGAGAGAGAGAGAGAGAGAGAGAGAGAGAGAGA
>NW_020868481.1:316523-319023 GCF_003789085.1 Penaeus vannamei | reverse complement strand
ATAGATTTCTGACTAGATGAAAGCAATGACATTTAAAGCTCTTTTTTAGAAATTAAATGTAACGGTCACATGTTTCATTGATATTGTGATTACATGACAGGAGAATTCTGACAGATACATATGTTCATAATGTCAGCTGCTTTTCGCTCTTCGTTCAATCAGCTGTTTAATCCTTTCAGCTCAGTCAGCTGTTCGCCAAATCAGCTGTTTATTCCTTCGCTCAATCAGCTTTTTATCCCGCAACCTAATCACTTATTTCTTTCTTTGCTCAGTCAGCTGTTTATCCTTCGCCTTCAGCTTTCTCTCTAACAGCTGTTTATCCTATCAATCTACAGCTGTTCTCTCTAATCAGCTGTTATATCCCTTCGCTATCTATCAGCTAGCTGTTTCCCTTCGCTCAATACAGCTGTTCAGATATACATCAGCTGTTTATCCCTTCGCTAAATCAGCTGTTCGCCCAATCAGCTGTTTACAGCACCCTCCTACTTCACCCTATATCACTCCTCCAATACTGCACATGAGAAGACAACGACGAAAGTGCGAATTCGTGTTGCAACAAATAGGTAATAAGCATTAAATCCCGAACTAGGTTAATGAAATGGTGGGCATGAATTCCTATCTGAATAACACTTCATATCTTACCGATGTACAAGCTTTTGCGTTATTTATATTACATTAAGAAGGTAAAATGATGCATGATGATAACAATATAATTAATGATTAAATAATAAAAGGAATAACTATAGAATGGTGATGAAATAATAATAACGATAATTATAATAATATATAAATATAATATGATCAATATGCATATGATGATGTAAGATGGTAGTTAATTAGATGGGATTGATCAGAGATAGATAGTGTAATAAACGGATAATTATTTAACATGATGAAAATTGATTAATTGGAATAATAAGTAAGCGCTAATAGTAATAATGATACCCTCACTATACTAATAATAATAGCAATGAATAACGTCAATAATAATAATAGTAACATAACGCTAATAATGATGATAGTAACAATGAAATAGGTTGAATAACCTTATAAAATGATAAGCAAATGATAATTGAACAAGAATAACTAATATGACAGGATAACAGAGATGTATGATATTATAATAACGATGTAATAATGATGACTAATCAAATAAGCGATGATCTCGATGGAATAATAACTGATAAGGATCACACGTTCTCCAATGCCTCAGATAATAATAATAACAAAGTTAGATAATGTAATAATAATCCTCAAGTGAATGAATAATACATATATGGACAACGATAATATCATGACAATAATGATTAAGGGCTGATGTGATGAAAAGATCGATAATTACAATCTAATAGAGATATATGAGAATAAAATAATGATAAATAAATGAGTAGATACCAGAAATATAGCAACATATGGGAATAACAATTATGATAATGATAATAGGAATAGAATATAATGATGATAATGATAATGAAAATAACAATTACAATAGTAATGATAATAATACAGTAATGACAATAGCAATGATATTAATGATAAATGGATGATGTTAATAGTGATATATATATCATTAATGATGATGTAACAATGATTAATTATGATTAGTTATTATGATATATAAATAAGCATTAATATAATTATAATAATGGGATAAATTATATTGAATCAAAGGATATAAAGTGATAGAGTATAATATAATAATAAAATAATAACATTAATAATTAATTCATGAAGTTAAAGATACAATGATATATATTGATATGAAGATATATAAAGTATGTAATAATAATAATAATAATAAATATAAATAATAATAATAATAATTAATAATATAATAATAATAATGATAATAATAATAATATTAAGAATGAGAATAATGATGATAATAATAATGACAATGATAATAATAATAATAGTAAGGAAAAGAGTCACGTTTGTCACTTCAAAACAAGAAAAAAATCACAACGTTTGTCATTAAATAACAATCACAACGAGGATGAAGAATTAAGACATCTCATTAGTACACAAAGCAATTTCTCTCCCTCTCCATCTCGTCTACATCTTCGGAGGGAGCTTTCAGAAACGCCGAGGTGTCCACAGCTGAGACAGGGAAACGGTCCAAACGTGTCCGAACGTGTGTCCAACGTGTCCAAACCTGTCTGAGCGCCTGTGTCCAAAACGTGTCCGAGCGCCTGTGTCCGAACGTGTCCGAGCGCCCGTGTCCGAACGTGTCCGAGCGCCTGGCGCCGAACGTGTCCGAACGTGTCCGAGCGCCCGTGTCCGAACGTGACCGAACGTGTCGAGCGCCCGTGTCCCGAATGCGTCCCCCGCAAAGAGAAAAGGCGAGTGAAATAAACGTCTCATTCCTTAGCCGTCATGAGCAGCTGCCTCCAAGCTGCTCATCCCAGCTGGACCAATCCATCTCATCGGAAATCGATACAAGAACTGCCCTTTTTTGAAAGAACTCATTGGAAATCCTCCAATGATACGAAGAACTGCC
>NW_020868481.1:144529-157029 GCF_003789085.1 Penaeus vannamei | reverse complement strand
TGAGATTAGTCCTGGATTGCTGTGTTATCAACTTTAAGAAACTGGGATCGCAAAGTGAGAGAGAGAGAGGGAGAGGGAACGAAAGGAGAGAGAGAGGAGAGGAAGAGGGACGGAGAGAGAGGGAGAGAGAGAGAAGAGAGAAAGAGAGAGAGGGTTGGGAAGGATCGGAGGGGGGAGAGGGAGGGGGAAGGAGGAAAGGGGAAAGGCGAGAGAGAGAGAAGGAGAGAGAGAGAGGGAGAGGAGAGGAGAGAGAAGAGAGAAGGAGAGCACGATTGGAGGAGAGGGAGAAAAAGAGAGAGCGAGACTAGAGGGGGGGGGGGTGATGATCGGAAGGAGAAAGAGGTGTATGGTGTGTGAAGAAGAAAGAAAGAGGAAGGAAGAGAGGGGGTAAGAGAAAAGTCTGGGAAAGGAGAAGAGAAGAGATAAAGAGAGATAGAGCGAGTGCGCGCTGAGAGAGGACAGAGAGAGGACCGAAGAGAGTAGAGAGAGAACGTGCGTGTGGTGTGGCAAGAAAGACAGAAAGCGCGGCGCGAGAGAGAGACAGAGAGAGAGAAGAAGGGAGAAAGAGAGAGAGGAGAGAGACAGAGAGAGAGACCCAGACAGAGCACAGAGAGAACGAGAAAGGGAGGAAAGAAGAGAGAGAGTGAGGAGAGAGAGAGAAGGGCAGAGTAGAGAGAGAGAGAGTAAGAGAGAGAAGAGAGAGAGAGAGAGAGAGGAAGAAGACGTTTCTGAAATCTGGATGGTTCAAGTCCGTATATTTTATCTTTGACCGACGCTTTCTGGTATTCGTTTTCGGTCGGCTAATTTACGTATTGAAGTGTGTTAGTGTGTTTTGTGAGCGTATGTGTTTGTGGTATCGTGCAATGTGTTTATGTTTTATGGGTGCGTGTAATGTGTGTATTTGTATATGCGATTCGTGTGTCGGTGTGTTGTTTGTGTGTGTGGTGTCTCACTCTTCTCGTTCATTTCTCTCTCTGTCTCTCTCTCTCTCTCTCTGTCTGTCTGGTCTTTCTTTCTCTTCTTTTTCTCATCTCACACTCTCTGGTCTGTTCTGTTTATTGTTTTTCGGGTCTGGCTCTTGTCTGTCCTGCCTGTTTCTGTCCTCCCCCCCCCCTCTAACTCCTCTCTCTCTACTTCTCTATCGTCTCTGCCCTTCTCCCTCTCTCAATTCTCTCCTCCTTCTCCTCTCCTCTCTCTCTCTATCCTTCTCTCTCCTCTCTTCTCTCATCCCTTCGCTCCCTCACCCTCTTTTTCCTCCCACCACAACATGCTTCTCCCTCCCTCCTCCCCCCCCTCTCTCCCCCCGCCCCCCTCGCTCACGTCCCATCCTTTCCTTTCCCTCATCATCATTCAAATATCACCTCTCCCCATACCACACGCCCATAAAGCCCAAAATTCAGCCCCAAACAGCCCCAGTGAATAACCCTTAAGCAACGATTCACGAGAGAGACAGGTGGAGGAGAAAAAGCCTTAAAGATAATAAAGAAAGATAAAAGATAACTTGATCGGTAAACACTTACTTATGGATTGCCCTTGGGGAATGGCGAGGATTAAGGGGATTCGGGGGTTGTGGTATGGATGTTGTGATGAGGAGGGTGGTGACTAATGGTGGTGCAGAGTTTGTTCCTTTGCATTTTTTTCCATATTGTATATATATATATATATATATATATATATATTATATATCATATATATATATATATATAATATATATATATATATACTATATATATTATGTATTATATATATTTATTTTTCTTCTTTATGGTTTTCTTTTTCCTTTTTTTTCCTTTTTTTCTTTTTCTTCTTTTCTTTATTCTTTTTTTTTTTCTTTTTCTTTATTTCGACACTGTTTTTTATTTTTTTTTTCCTCTCTTTGCTTTTATTTTCTGGCTTTCGTTCTTGTATCTATTTGTTATAATTATCATTAATATAATATTGTGTGACTAAATGGTGTTGCTCAATGTGTTGGTTGCAGTTTTTTTTTATTTTACAAATATGCATGTTTTTTTTTTTTTTCTTTTTTTTTTTTGGCAAACTGTTTTTTTATTTAGATTTTCTCACTCTCTCCTCTCTCTCTCTTCGTTTCTCTCTCCTCTCTCTCATGCTCTCTCTCTCTCTCTCTCTCTCTCTTCTTCTCTCTCTTTCCTCTCCTCCCCTTTTTTCTCTATCTGTTCTGTCTGTCTGTCTAATCTATCTGTCCTCCGTCTCTCTCTCTCTCTCTCTCTCTCTCTCTCTCTCTCTCGTCTCTTCTCTCTCTCTCTCTCTCTCTCTCTCTCTCGTCTCCTCTCTCTCTCCTCCTCTCTCTCTCTCTCTCTCTCTCTCTTCTCTCTCTCTCTCTCTCTCTCTCTCTTCTCTCTCTCTCTCTCTCTCTCTTCTCTCTCTTCTCTCTTCTCTCTTCTCTTTCTCTCTTGTTTTGTTTTTGTTTTATTGTAATGATGATGACTGAATGGTGTATTATTTTTCCTTTTTATTTTCTCTTTATTTTATTTTGATTTCTCCTTTGCTCTATTTTTTTTTCTTCTATTTTCCTTCTTTTCTTTTTCTCTGGATCTTGTTTTGTCTTTTATTTATTGTTTTTAGATGACGATTTCCTGATTTTTTTTTTTTCCTTATGTATCATGTTTTTTTTAACATTATCTTCTCTATTATGTTTCTCTTTTTTTATACCTTTTTTTTTCTTTTTTTTCTTTGTTTTATCATTTTTTTTTTTTTTTTTAACTATTATCTTTTTTCTTTTCTTTTTTACTATTATATTTTACTTTTTTTTTTTTATTTTTCTATTATCATTTTTTTTCATTATCTATTTTTTTTTTCTTTTTTTACTATTATATTTACTTTTTTTTTTCTTTTTATAAACTATTAATTTTTTTTATTTTCTCTCTTTTCTCTCCTGTTATGTTTTGTTATTGTTTTACTGCTTTGTTCAGTAATCACGCTTGCTATTGCTCTTGTTCTTCCTAAGAGAAATATCAATGTTCATATCACGATCAAAGCATAATTCATGTTGTTATTGTCAACAGAACCATTGTTATTATCACTTATTTCATTATCATATTGTTCTTTATAGTATAGTTATTAATTTATTAGTTATTTATACTAATGTTTATATTTATATTGTTATTTATATTTATATTGTTATCTATATTGTTATTTATATTATAGTTATTTATTTATTAGTTATTTATATTATTATATTTTTTATATCATTACGTTATTTATATTTATATTATTTACATTATATTTATATTTATATCATTTACATTATATTTATATTTATATTATATTATCATTGTTATCTTTGTTACTATTTCGGTGCGGTTTGTGATAGCAATAAGATGAGAAATAGTGATGATAAAAGAAGCTGTTAAATCACAATTGAATTAAGAATAGAATAAAGGCAAAAAAGTGGAAATGAAATTAAGATAAGATTAAAATAGATTCGATAGAGAATATAGTCGGACAACAATAATAATGAATTGAATGATAAGATAAAACAAAAAATTAATTAAAGAGAGATGAAATTCAAGTTAGGAATAGAAAAGCATCAAAATAAAATAAAACATAATCTAAAAATCAAAATAAAGCCTTTAAAATTAATAGAAAGAGAAATAAGAATTTAAGAAACAATAAAGCAAAATCAAAATGTAAATAAAAAGTAAATACAGATAACACCCAGAGAAGTAAATAAACAATAACAGTTATGTACACAAACCTTGAACTCTCCCCCCACCCACCACCCCTTTCGTCCCCTCCCCATTCCCCCACCCCCATTCCCCGCCCCTTTCGTCCCCTCCCCCCACCCCTTTTCGTCCCCCCCCCCATCCCCCACCCCTTTCGTCCCCTCCCCCCCCCACCCCTTTCGTTCTCCTCCCCGCACCCCCCACCCTTTCGTCCCCTCCCCGCACCCCACCCTTTCGTCCCCCTCCCCACCCCCACCCCTTTCGTCCCCCCCGCACCCCCCCCACCCTTTCCCCCCCCACCCCACCCCCACCCCTTTCGTCCCTCCCGCACCCCCCACCCCTTTCGTCCCCTCCCCGCACCCCCCACCCCTTTCGTCCCCTCCCCGCACCCCCCACCCTTTCGTTCCCCCACCCCCACCCCCACCCCCTTCGTCCCCTCCCCGCACCCCCCACCTCTTTCGGTCCCCTCCCCGCACCCCCCACCCCTTTCGTCCCCTCCCCCACCCCCCACCCCTTTCGTCCCCTCCCCCCACCCCCCACCCCTTTGTCCCCTCCCCGCCCCCCCACCCTTCGTTCCCTCCCCCACCCCCCCCCCCCCCCACCCCCCACCCCTTTCGTTCCCTCCCCCCCCCCACCCCCACCCCCCTTTCGTTCCCCTCCCCCCACCCACACCCCCACCCCCCCACCCCCACCGCAGGAGAAAAAAGAGGAGACAGACAAACACAAAGACTAATCTCTTGGTTTATGATGTCACTTGAGTTGATGTCATGTTTCGGGATCACTTCAAAAATGGTTAGGTTTAGTCTGTGTGAATTTCCTCTCTCTCTCTCTCTCCCTCTCTCTCTCTCTCTCTCTCTCTCTCTCTCTCTCTCTCTCCTCTCTCTCTCTCTCTCTCTCTCTCTCTCTCTCTCTCTCTCTCTCTCTCTCTCTCTCTCTGCATGTATGTGTGTGTGTCCCTCCTCTCTCTATATCTTTCTATCTCTAAGGCTTTCTCTCTTTCTCTTTTTCTCGCTCGAACAGATGGAAGAGGAGGGAGAAGGGAGAGAGGGGAAGAAGAAGAGAAGGGAGAGAGAAGAGGGGAAGAGTAGGAAAGGGGAAAAGAGGAGAATAAGGGAGAGGGAGGATAGGGGAAAAGGAGGAAAAAAGAGAAGAGAAGAAGAAGAGAGGAGTAGGTGGGGAGAGAGGAAGAGGATGAAAAGAGGAGAAAAAGAGAGGAGAGAGAGGTAGATGGGAGAGAAGGAGAGGATGAAAAGAGGAAGAGAGGATAGATGGAGAAAGAGTAAGAGAAGGAGAGGATAGATGGAGAAAGAGAAGGAGAGGGATGGAAGGAGACATAAGAAGAGAGAAGAGAGAGAGAGAGAGAGGAAGGGAGAGAGAGGGGTGTACAGGATGACAAGAAAGTCATGTGAGTTTATTTAGCTAAAATATTCGCCCTCGAGACGCGAGTAAATAAAAATACTGCTAATCATTCTCTCGGCCTGTATAATGCATTCTTCTAAACCCTAATTGTTTGCGAGGATGACGTCCAGATGGTGGCGGGCGTATGATATAGTGAGGGGGTATAGTGTCTGGAGAGGCGGTGGTGTGATGTGGTGTAGAGTGGCGCTGAATTTCCCTCCCTCTCTCTCTCTTTCTGTCTCTCTGTCTGTCTGTCTGTCTTGTCTGTCTCTCTCTCTCTCTCTCTCTGTCTCTCTCTCTCTCTCTCTCTCTTCTGTCTGTCTGTCTCTCTCTTCTTCTCTCTCTCTGTCTCTCTCTCTCTGTCTGTCTGTCTGTCTGTCTGTCTCTCTCTCTCTCTCTCTCTCTCTCTCTCTCTCTCCTCCTCTCTCTCTTCTCTCTCTCTCTCTCTTTCTCTCTCTCTCTCCTCTCTCCTCTCCTCCTCTCTCCTCTCTCTTCCTCTGTGTGGTGTGTGTGTGTGTGTGTGTGTTGTGTGTGTGTGCTGTGTGTGTGTGTGTGTGTGGTGTGTGTGTGTTGTGTGTGTGTGTGTGCTGTGTGTGTGTGTTGTGTGTGTGTGTGTGTGTGTTGTGTGTGTGTGTGTGTGTGTGCCGACGGAGCCCCCCAAACAGGTGAGTGAGGATTGTTTGCTCATCCGGAGTCATCAAAATTGGTAATTACAGTGTTCGAGTGCTTCTCTCTTCTTTCTTCTTCTTTCTTTCTATGTCTCTCTTTCGATTGGCTTTTTATTGCTTTGCTTGTTGCTCTTTCTTTCTTTCTTTCTATGTGTTCTTTGAATTGCTTTTATGATTTATTTGTTGCTCTCTCTTTCTTTCTTTTTCTTTACTATGTCTCTTTGATTCTTTTTATTTAGTTACTTGTTGCTCTTCTTTCTTCTTTCCTTCTTTCTCTCTATATCTCTCTTTTTGATTCTTTATTTACGTACTTGTTGCTCTTTCCTTTCTTTCTTCTTTCCCTATATCTCCTACTTTCGCATTTTTTATTTTTTTTTATTGATTTTATTGTTCGCCTCTTTCCTTTCCTATCTTTCTTTCTTTCTTTCTATATCTCTTTTGATTTCTTTTATTTAATTACTTGTTGCTCTTTCTTTCTTTCTTTCTTCTTTCTTTCTATATCTTTCTTTCGATTTCTTTTATTTGATTACTTGTGCTCTTTTCTTTCCTTTCTTTTTTCTTTCTTCTTCTATGCTCTTTTTGATTTCTTTTATTGATTTACTTGTGCTCTTTTCTTCTTTCTTCTTTCTTTCTATGTCTCTCTTTCCGGTTTCCTTTTATTAATTACTTGGTCTCTTTCTTTCTTTCTTTCTTCTCTCTTTCATATCTTTCTTTCGATTTCTTATTTGATACTTGTTCTCTTTCTTTCTTTCTTTTTCTTCTTCTTTCTATGTCTCTTTTGATTCTTTTATTGATTTACTTGTTGCTCTTTTCTTTCTTTCTTCTTTTCTAATATCTCCTTTCGTGTTTCTTTTTATTGATACTTGTTGCTCTTCTTTCTTTCTTCCTTCTTCTTTCTTTATATCTCTCTTTCGGTTTCTTTATTGCTTTGCTTGTTGCTCTTTCTTTTATTTTTCTCTTCTTTCTATATCTCTCTTTCGATAGCTTTTATTGATTTACTTGTCGCTCTTTTTTTCTTTTCTATTTCAGATTTTCTCGATTTCTTTCTTGCTTGTTTGTTCTTTTTCTCTTTTCTCTGTCTCTCTTTCCTTACTTTATCATTCATCAAATTCCCTCCTTGCTTTTTTCCCTCCCTCTCCTCCCTCCCTACCCTTCCTTCTCATTCGCTCCCTCATTTTCCTCCCTCCCTATTTTCCTCTGTCGTCCCGTCCTTCCTCCACTCTTTTCCTCCCTCCCTCCTCTCTATCCTTTCTCCCTTCCCTTCCATCCTTCCCTTCCCTCTCTCCTCCCTTCCTTCCCTATCTCCTTTCCTCATTCCGTTTCCTCCCTACCTCCTTCCCTCTTTCCCTCTCTCCTTCCTCCCTTCCTTCTTTCCTTCCCCTCTCTCCCTACCTCCTTCATCCCCTCTCTCCCTCCCTCCCTTCCTCCTTACTTTTCCTCCCTCTTTCCCTCCACCTCTCTCCCTCCCTCCTTCTCTCTCTCCCTCCCTCCCCTTCCTCCTTCTTTTCCCTCCCCCCTCCTTCATATTCTCCCCAACACCAAGGTCATCCACCTCTTCCAAGTCCCATGCCTAACAACACCCCCCCCACTTCCGTTCTCCTTTNCTTCCTCTCCCTCTCTCACCTTTCCTCCCCCTCTCTCCCCCTCCCTCCTTCTCCCTCTCCCTCTTTCTCCCCCTCTCTTCCCCTTCTCTCCCCTCTTCCCCTCTTTTCCCCCCTCTCTCTCTCCCTCTCTCCCCTCTCTTTTTCCCCCCTTCTCTCTCTCTCTCCCCCTTCCTCTCCCTCTCTTCCCCCCTCCTTCTCTCTCTCTTCGCTCTCCAACCCATTCGGACGATGTCTTCCATACCTGGGAGGGGCTGGGGGGTCGCCAGCCGAAATGATGATAATAATCGTTCTTAACCCCATGCCTCTTCTCCCTTTTATTCTCTCCCTTTTATTCCTTCCCTTTTGTGTCTTACAAGACCGCTGAATCTGGCAACACTTCCTAATAGACCGAGGTTGGTAACACTCGCCGGCTTCGAGGTTGTCCGAAACCGTGCGCGAGTTACATCTTTTTTTTTTTTTTTTTTTTTTTTTTTTTCGTTCGGAATGAATATCAGGATAATGTTAAATGATGTTTTTTTTTTTTTTTTTTTCTTTAAGAATGGTTTGATCGAAGTCTTTTAATCAGATGGCGAATTTAGATGTATGTTCCGTGGGATGCCATGCATTCGAACGAGTTATTTATGCTAGGAGGCTGTGATGTTCTTTCTTCTTTCTTCTTCTTCTTCTTCTTCTCCTTCTCTCCTCTCCCCCTCCTCGCTCCCTCTCCTCCTCCTCCTCCTCCTCCTCCTCCTCCTTCCCCCCTCCCCTCCCCCCCCCCTCCTTCCTCCGCCTTCCCCTCCTTCCTCCTCCTTCCTCCTCTCCCTCCTCCTCCTCCTCCTCCTCGCTCACTCCACCTCCTCCTCCTCTCTCTTCCTCCCCTCCCTCCCCTCCCCTCCTCCCCTCCTCCTGCCTCCCCCTCCCCCTGCTCCTCCTCCTCCTCCTCTTCTCCTCTCCCTTTCCTCCGTTCCTCCTCCTTGCTTTTCCTCCTCCTCTCTCCACCCTCCTCTTCCTCCACCTTCCTCCTTCCTTTCCCTCTCCTCCTTCTTCTTCTTCTTCTAGGGGAGCTGATGTCTGGAGGTGCCATTAGCTTAATAAATTCGAGATGAACGTTTGCCTGAAATACATATATTCCCCGTTTCCTAAAATGCCTATCGGTTCGGCTTACATGGCGTGTGGTAAAGTATACATAAACGTTTTTTTTGTGCGTGTGGTAAAGTATACATAAACGTTTTTTTTTTTTTTTTTTTTTTTTTTTTTTTTTTTTTTTTTTTTTTTTTTTTTGTGCGTGTGGTAAAGGACGATTCAGTGGATTCAGAGTCGTTTCTAAGATTAAAAAATGCATAGGTATGATGATGAGGATAGTAATGATAATGAGGAGGAGGAGGAGAAGGAGGATAATGATAAATGATGGTGATGATGATTGATGATGTGGATGATGATAATGATGATGATAATAAGGATGTTGGGGATGATGATGTGAGATTGAATGATGATGAATACTGTTAACAATAGTAACGATAACAACCGATTTAAAAATAATTAACCAAGGTGACTCAACAAACCCGGAAGATCTGCGGATAGGAGAAAGGACCCACTCGATACCCGCATGAGATACGCCCGCCCCGCCCGCCCGCAAGAGGGGTGGTGGGAGGGGGAGGATGAAGGCTTCGGCACTCTGGGAAGATAGATATACAGATAGAGAGCGACAGATAGGTAGGCGTGTAGATAGATAGATAGGTCGGTGGATGGATAGACAGGTTAGGTAGGTAGATAGATAGATAGATAGATAGATATAGAGAGAGGGAGATAAATTCAGATAGATAGATAGGTTACTAGATAGATAGATATAGAGAGAGATAAGAGAATAATTCAGATAGATAGATAGGTTACTAGATAGATAGATAAGGAGAGAGGTAGAACCTAAAGAGAGGGAATAGAAGAAGAGAGAATCAGATAGAGACAGGTAGATAGATAAGGAGAGAGAAGTGAAGACTGATAAAGAGCATAGAAAGACACGGGGGAATAAAGTCAAAGACAGACGGAGGGTGAGAAAATGGTTTAGAGTAAAGGTGATTCAAGGAAGGGACATGGGAGGCCAGTGATGGTAGTGGGCATGGTAGAGATGGTGGCAAATGTGGTGGCAGGAGTTGAATAAGTCGGGGAGAGGGAAAGGAGAGATAAAATGGTGGTAGGAGTTGAGGAGACCAACCAAGTGTGGTGGAGAAGGGAAACGTAAAAAAATGGTGGCAGTAGAAAAAGTGGGAAAGGAAGAGTGGTTAGATTAAACCGACTAAGTATTAGCAAAAGAATGAAAACAAACATGGTGACAGTATTTACATAAGCTAACAATTTATTTTTAAAAAAGGAAGCAAAAAAGGGTGGCACGAGATAGACAAACCAAGTAAAGGTGGGAAGAAGGGAAAGGAAAGAAGTAAATATGGGAAGAAGGGAAAGGGAAAAGAAATGATGGCACGAGATATAGACAAGTGAAACAAGTATGGGGAAAAAAGAAGGGAGAGAGGTGATTTTCCTCGTCAGAAACCAGAAGAAAGAAAGAAGAAAGGTAGAGAAAAAAGTGATCCCACGAGCTAGACAAACCAAACAACTGTAGGAAGAGAAGAGGACAAACCAAACAATTGTAGAAGAAAAGAGAGGCATAGGAAAGAAGACAAACCAAACAGCTGTAGAAAGAGAAGAGAGGCATAGGAAGTGGACAAACAACAATTATAGGAAGGGGAAACAACTGTAAAATGAGAATAGAGACAAAAAACAGATGTAGAAAAGAAGAAGAGGATAAACAGTGTAGAAAAGAAAGGACAAAGGAAGAGGACAAACCAAACAGCTGTAGAAAGAGAAGAAGAGGACAAAGGAAAGTGGAGCAAACGAACATCTGTAGGAAGAGAAACCGAACAACTATAAGAAGAGAAGAAGAGGACAAAGGAAGACGACAAACCAAACAACTGTAGAAAGAGAAAGACAAGCGTAGGAAGAGGGACAGAAGGTGGTGGGAGAGCGACCAGTAGCGGAGCAGGGGAAAGGCCGTAGCGACTTGTGCATACACTCGAGCGCGCTTAGCGGTGGTTAGAGTGTATAGAGAGATGCTGAGAAAACGACCCGGGGATGGTGGCTGCCCGGAGGGGAGGGGTGGAGGGGGTGGGGGTGAGAGATCGGTTGGGGGGTGGGGTTGGGGCATGGGTGGAGGGGGCGTCCAGGGCAGGGAGGGGCGGGGGTATGTGGGTCAGTGTCTTAGGGGTGGTGAAGTAAAGGAGGGACTGAAGGGAGTGGAGGAAAGGGAAGGAAGGAGGAGGTAAGCGGGAAGAGAAGGGTGGAGGGTGGGGAGGTGGGGTGGGTGGAGGGGGGGGTCCAGGGTAGGGGTCCAATGAGGGGTGGGGGTATGGTGGGTCGTGATCTTGGGGTGTGAAGAAAGGAAGGGGAGGGGAAAGGGAAAAGGGAGGAACGGGAAGGAAGGGAACTAAGGGAAGGGAGGAAGGAGGAGGTAAGGTGAAAGAAGGAGGTAGTAGGGAAAGAATTTAAGGGGTAAGGAAAAGGAAAAGGAGGAAAGAAGGAAGGAAGAAGGGATTTAGGGAAAGGAAGGAAGGCAAGAAAAGGATAAGGAAAAGGCAGGGAAATGGAGAAGAAAGGGTGAAAGCGACAATAGAAGAAACCAGAAAAAAAGGAAAATTAAGAATAAACTTGCATAGCGTTCTGGAAGAAAACGATAATGCGATTGAAATTAAAGGAATGAGGGAGTATGGAGGAACAAGAAGAAGAAGAGAGAAAGGGGGGAGCCCTAAGTAGAGGAGGAAAGCGAAAGGGAAGTTAAAGGAGGAAGGAAATACACTATAAGGATAATGGATAGAAGGGTAAAAAAGATAATGACCAGAGAAAACAAAGGATGAGAGAGAGAAGAGAGAGAGAGAGAGAGAGAGAGAGGAGAGAGAGAGAGAGAGAGAGAAGAGAGAGAGAGAGGAGAGAGAGAGAGAGAGAGAGAGAGAGAGAGAAAGCCGAGAGAGAAGAGAGAAACAGAAACAGAAACAGAGAAAGCGACAGAAACAGAAAAAAAACAGACAAACAGACAGAGACAAACAGACAGACAGAGAACGAGAGGAGAACGAAAGAGCGGATATAAGGCACTGCATAAAATCGAGGGAACCAGGAGTCGGTGGTGTCGAGCAGGACAAGCAGAACACAGGGTTGGCCTGGCTTGGAACTCTGGACAGGTCAATATTCCCAGCTGATGCTTTCAAGAGCTCTCTCCCCCCCCCCTTTCCACACACACACACACACACACCACCCTCGTGTATGTATGTATTGTGTATGTATATATATAATATATATATATAATATATATATATAATATATATATATATATATAATATATATATTTATTTCTCGACGCTTATAGCACACACGCAGGTAGATATGCATACACATACACGTAAAATTCAAACACACACCTTACAGGAACGCACATATGTTCAAACATAAACACAGGCACATATATGCATACACAACCCTTCCCCACACCGCACACAAACACCACCCAGACACACACACAGACACACACACAACCCCCTCTCCCCCCACACACACCACACACACAAACACACCCCTCCTTCCCCCTTCCCCTCCCTCCCTACACACAAACACAGCCACCCACCCCTTTCCACGAGCTCTAAACTGCCTCTCCCCCTTCTCCCCCCCCCCCCCCATTGTGATATCAGAGGAAGTTGAGCTTTGGTACTCTCTCGACATGCTCTCTCCGCCTCTGCTTATTTTAGGAGCCGGTTCTGGGTCGCTGGATCTGCTGCGGCGGCGGTGGGTCTGCTGTTCCTGCTGTGATTATGCTGTGCGGGAGGCCGGGGTTAGCGGGGGGTGTGGGTGAGACGCTGTGGGGTTGTGGGGTTAAGTGTGTGTGGTGTTTGTGTGTGTTTTCTGTGGTTGTTTGTGTTGGTTTCTGTGTGTGTGTGTTGGATGTGGTGGTGTGGGTGTTGTGTTGTGTTTTCTGTGTGTGTGTGTGTGTGATTACTTGTGTGTGTGTTTCTGTGTGTTGTGTGTGTGTGTGTGTGATTCTGTGACTGTGTGTATTCTGACTCTGTGTGTGTGTTTCTGTGTGTGTGTGTGTGTGTGTGTGTGTGATTCTGACTCTGTGGTGTGTTTTTGTGTGT
>NW_020868481.1:129529-139529 GCF_003789085.1 Penaeus vannamei | reverse complement strand
TCTCCTCTCCCTCCCCAACATCCTTCCCTTCCTCCTTTTTCCCTCTTCCTTTCGTACGTCAAGCTTCCCTTCGTTTCCCACTGCTGTTTGCTCGGCTGTGATGTGAGAGGCCGGGCGGGAGTGCGAGAGGAGGAGGGAGAAGGAGAAGGAGAAAGTAAAGAAAAAGATGATGTGTGATTTATGAAATCCGTTGTCGTGTTCTTCTTTCCTCTCATTTTTTCCTACTTTCTTCTTCTTCTTCTTAATTCGTACTCCTTTTTTATTTTTTGTTTGTGATCATGTTCTTTTCCTTATTTATATTTTTTATTTCCTTCTCTTTTCCTTCTTACTCTTCTTCTTTGTCTCCTCCTCCCTCCTCCTCTCCCCTTTTTCCCCCCTCCTTTCCCCCTTCCTCCTTCTTTCCTCCTCCTCCTTTTTTTTCTTTCCTCTTCCTCCTCCTCCCTCCTTTTTCCCCCTCTTCCTCTCCTCCCCCTTTCCTTTCTCCCCCCCCATCTCCCTCTCCCTCTTCCTTCTTCTCCTCCTCCTCCTCCCCATCCCCCCCCCCTTTCCCTCTCCCCCATCTCCTCCTTCTTCCCTCCCTCCTCTCTCCCTATCCTCCTTCTCCTCCTTCTCCCCATCCTCCCCCCCTTTCCCCCTCCCCCATCTCCTCCTGCGTGTCTCCCTCCCTCCTCCCTCCCCTCTCCCTCTACAGTCTCCTTGTCTCACTCCAAACTGTTTATTCAAGAAAATATTACGACTTCGAGTTCTAGGATATTGTTTGGACCTGATTTCATAGGGAGGAATGCTCAAGGAGGCGTATTGTTCACCTTAATTGGCTGAGGGAAGGAGAAGTGGAAAGGAGAGATAGGGAAAGGTGAGAGGGGGTAGGAGGAGGAAAGGGAGGGGAAGAAGAAGAGTGAAGGAGGGGAAGAGGAGAGAGAGAGGGAGAGAGAGAGGAGAGAGAGAGAGAGAAGAGAGAGAGAGAGAGAAGAAGAGAAAGAGAGAGAGAGAAGGGAGAGAGAGAAAGAGAAAGAGAAAGAGAAAGAGAAAGAGAAGAGAAAAGAGAGAAAGCGATTTGGGAATGAAATACGGCGAAAGAGAAGGTGATTTCTGTAGAAGGAAAGAAAGTGGAAAGGGGAAAGCCTAGGAAGAAAGAGGGGGAGATAAAGTGTATAAATATTAGAGGGTTAAAGGGAAGATGCGATAACGGAAATGAGCGGGAAGGCAGAGAGAAGCAGGGGGAATAGCAACCCAGGGATAAAGGGGGGGGGAATAGGGGGATAGCAGGACCACAGGGAATTGGTGAATGCAAATGGAGAAAGGCAGGAAGAGAAAAAGCGCAGGATGTGATTACAAAAGTGTGAGTGTCAAGGTTGCAAAAATATCAAGGAATGGGAAAAGCTTTGTATGTGGATGTATTTATTGCCAAGTTGCAAACCCGCACTGCAGAATATTGCTGATTCTTTCTTCCTACCCTTCCCTCCCTCCCTCTCCCAGTCCTGATCTTACCCCACTCTCTCTCTCTCTCTCTCTCTCTCTCTCTCTCTCTCTCTCTCTCTCTCTCTCTCTCTCTCTCTCTCTCTCTCTCTCTCTCTCTCTCTCTCTCTCAGTCTATCTATCTATCTATCTATCTTTCTCTTCCTGTTATTTTTGCTATTTTTGATCTTGCTGTTGTTGTCATGAATTATTATTGTTATTGCTGCAGTAGTTGTTGGTACATTATTGTTCTTGCTATTTTGTTATTATCATCATCCTCTTTTGCGTTATCACAGAAACAATTATTATATTTTTTATCATTCTTATTATCATAAACTTTTATAATTGCTTGCATTCATAATAATGTTTGTCATATTTTACCAATATTTAATCTCTTTATTATGGTTATCGGGATTGCTAAAAACATACGAAGATTCCCCTCTATTTTCGGTGCGCAAGAGTGGGCGGAGCTTGTGTCAAAAGGGGGAGGAGCTTATCGTAAGAAGGTCGGCAGAGATTGTCAAAAGTAGAAGAGTAATGATCATTAGTTACATGTAAATTGAATCATGAACTTGTCCCATTTGATATGCAGTGGGTTTCAGGGTCAGACGAATGGGCGACACAAACCGAGGGAGTAAGTGAAATGTGGCAAGTAGTCACCGTAGAGTTTATCACCCCGTTTTGTGATGTCTTCAACTCTTCCTCTGTGAATGTATGACAATACACCAAAGGGAAGAATAATATATTAGTAGCATTGTTTTTTTTTCATGATAAAGAGTACATCTATATCTGTCTACTTGTTTAGATATCAGTCTCCCTCTCTCTCTCTCTCTCTCTCTCTCTCTCTCTCTCTCTCTCTCTCTCTCTCTCTCTCTCTCTCTCTCTCTCTCTCTCTCTCTCTCTCTCTCTCTCTCTCTCTCTCATCTACATTTATATCTATCTACTCGTTTAGATATCAGTCTTATCTTTATCCTTGTTACCAGGATATTGCGTCTAGACTGAGGAGTGTGTGCGCGCGGCTGTTACCGAAAGAATTACCCTGCGGCCGCGGATAATCCATGAACGCGTACTGTGGCATCTCAATTACCCAGGATAATGTTGTGTTTTATGAACTTTTACCGCACAGCCCTCTATTTTTTTTGGGGGGGGGGATTAACCCGGGTATTAACCACAATGAGTCTTTTCGAAAATTTCGTAATTCTTTGGGATGATTTTTTTCTTTTTTCTTTTTTCTTTTTTTTTTTTTTTTTTTTGAGAACACTTCCCGATGTGACGTGGATGGCGCTGTGGCAGAATGAAAGGGAGGGGTGGGGGTGGGGGGGTGATAGGGGGGGAGGGAGGGAGGATGACAGTAAATTAATAATCTAAAGATGAATGACGGTACGTTATATAATGAATTTGTACTGTTAATTTTTTTTTGTGTGTGTGTTTCGAGTTCTTAACGATTCTTTTATTGTTATTTACTCGATAACACCACAATCCCCGCAATCATTATCATAATTATATATCATGTTTGTCGGTTGTTCAGCACCAGTTCAGCTTCCCAGAAAGACGGTTCTGATAATTGAATTTAGTGACGTCACTCGCAAATGATCACAAAGTAATACTTTCTATCTTCGTTGAGTTGTTCTTAAGTGCTTTTTCTTCATCTTTATTATCGTTACTATCTTCTTCTTCATCATGTTCTCTATTATCTTTTCCTTCTAATTCTTTCCCTTCTTCTTCTTCCTCTTCTTCTTTATCTTCTCCCTCTACTTCTTCCTCCTCTCCCCCTTCATCATCTTCTCATTCTTCTTCCTCTTCTTCATTATCTTCTCCCTCTACTTCTTCTTCTTCCTCTCCCCCTTCATCTTCTTCTCATTCTTCTTCTTCCTCTTCTTCTTTATCTTCTCCCTCTACTTCTTCTTCTACTTCCTCTCCCCTTCATCTTCTTCTCATTCTTCTTCTTCTTCTTTATCTACTCCCCCTACTTCTCCTTCTTCTTTACATTTTCTTCTTCTTCTTCTACTTCTCCATAGGGCAATAGGGAAGCTGAGGGCAAGGGAAGTACCAATGGGCAAGATAGAGGATGTGAGGGCAAGGGAGAGGCCATGGGGCGAGGGGAAAGATGAGGGGAAAAGGACAAGGTGGGGGCAAGAGAAGGACTAGATGAGGGCAAGGAGGGGAAGTGTGGGTAAGGAGGAAATGTGGGTAATGGGGAAGTGTGGGTAAGGGGAAAGTGTGGGTAAGGGGGAAGATGGAGGCAAGAGGGCAAGATGGGGCTAGGAGCAGGGGCAAGCTGGGGATAAGGAGAGCAATGGAGAGGGGGGGGGAAAGTGGGGCTAAGGATGGGCAAGGGGGCAGATGGGGCAGGGGGGCAAGAAGGGGCAAGGGAGAAGCGATAGGGCAAGAGGGAAAGGTCCACAGCAGCAGTTCAGTGTAACGAACAAGCTGGGATTCAAATGGTTACTCGGCGGGGTCCTCGTGTATGTCTAGTATTGATTACTGACGTGCTCTCTCTCTCTCTCTCTCTCTCTCTCTCTCTCTCTCTCTCTCTCTCTCTCTCTCTCTCTCTCTCTCTCTCTCTCTCTCTCTCTCTCTCTCTCTTTCTTTCTTTCTTTCTCTCTTTCTTCTCTCTCTTTCTCTTTCTTTCTTTTCACTCTCTTTTACTTCTGTCTCTTTTCTTTTCTCTCTCTATCTTCTCTCTCTCTCTCTTCTTTTCTCTCTCTTCTCTCTCTCTCTCTCTCTCTCTCTCTCTCTCTCTCTCTCTCTCTCTCTCTCTCTCTCTCTCTCTCTCTCTCTCTCCTCTCTCTCTCTCTCTTTCTTCTCTCTTTCTTTCTTCTCTCTTTCTTCTCTCTCTTTCTCTTTCTTTCTTTTCACTCTCTTTACTTCTGTCTCTTTTCTTTTCTCTTCTCTTTCTTCTCTCTCTCTTTTCTTTTCTTTTCTCTCTCTCCTCTTTTCTTTTCTTTCTCTCTCTCTCTCTCTCTCTCTCTCTCTCTCTCTCTCTCTCTCTCTCTCTCTCTCTCTCTCTCTCTCTCTCTCTCTCTCTCTCTCTCTCCTCTCTCTTTTCTCTTTTCTCTCTCTCTCTCTCTCTTTCTTTCTTTTCACTCTCTTTTACTTCTGTCTCTTTTCTTTTTTCTCTCTCTCTTTCTTTTTCTTTTCTCTCTCTCTCTCTCTCTCTTCTCTCTCTCTCTCTCTCTCTCTCTCTCTCTCTCTCTCTCTCTCTCTCTCTCTCTCTCTCTCTCCTTTCCATTTATTCATCTGTATCATTCTTTCAATCATCATTCATACACCCTATTCCTTCCTCTTTTTTACTCTTTTTCATTTTTTTCTTCTATTTTCTCGTTCTGCCTGAGTACCTACCTATTCATTAGTCTATCTGTGTCTATCGATATCTATTTGTTTTTCGTCTCATATACAGTATACAACATACAGTAAATAATATAGAAACCAATTTATTCTCTCCTTAATGTATTTTCTTTTCATTCACTTTCGTCAGTATCATTGTTTTATTTCACTAATCACCTACAGAACCAATATATTTGAAATGAGATAAGATATCATAATGCAATATTTTTATGAATATATTATTATTTTGTACTATTCTATGAATGATATTTTTCTTTTTCTTTTTTGTAATTTTTTTTTCGGACTTATCTTTGCTGCAGTTAGGACAAAGTCAATTTATCTTTTCTCAATATAACAATAATTGTTATATAATATAGTATTAAATATATATAGTATAATGATACAATATCAAATAAATATGATATAGTAAAATAATATTAATTGAATATAGTATAATAATAAACTCAAATAAATACATACTTGTATTATATAAAATAGATACGCGATAATAAAAAATCGAACGAATATAACATAACATCATATTCTTTCTCAGTATAACGGATTGGGTATGACTGTAGGTATACTCACAGGATTAGGGTCCTTCAGTGTAGGATGTCTGGGAGCAACGGAAGGAGTCAGAGTTATTGTCACTGCGGCGGAGTGCTGCTTCTGGGGCGTGGGTGCTCCTGGCTGTTGGAGTCTGAGGGGGGGCGGGAATCTTATCGTTATCATTGTTATTGTCGTTTTTGTTGATATTGTTAGCATTGTCATTATCATCGTCTTCATTATCGTCATCAGTATCATTATCATTATCATTTATAATTATCGTCATCATCATCATCATCGTCATCAATATCATTTATCATCATCATCATCGTTATCATCATCATCATCATCATCATCAATCATCACCTTCACACTCACCACCATCATCATCAATTATCACCTCCCCCACCCTCCCACCCCGCCTCACCCCCACGAAATATCCCCACTTGAGACCCCATGGCACTGCCCTGGCACCAAGCACAGCCGAGGCGATATGACACTAGGCTGCGTCAGGGTAGACTCTCGCCCTCACCCTCCCTGCAGCTGCATTTCGAGGTCGACTCTCCCTGCAGCTGCATTTCGAGGCGACTACTGCAGCAGCTTTTCGAGGCCGACTCCCTGCCTGCATTTCGAGGTCGAGGCCGACTCTCGTCTGCTGCATTTCGAGGTCGACAGCTGCATTTCGAGGTCGACTCTCGTAACAGCTGCATTTCGAGGCCGACTCTCGTAACAGCTGCATTTCGAACTCCCTGCAGCTGGCATTCGAGTCGACTCTCTGCAGCTGCTGCATTCGAGGCCGACTCTCCCTGCAGCTGCATTTCGAGGCCGACTCCCCAGCAGCATTTCGAGGCCGACTCCCGCAACTGCTGGAACACTCGAGTCGCCATGTTGTGAAAGCGTGTCTCAATCGCTCCACGCTGGCTTCACTGAACGCTGTTGATGTCGGATGCGTTCGAATTCGTAGCACGGGGTTGTTACTTGTTTGTTTTAAGCCTTTGTTTTGTTTTTTTTAGATGGAGGTCGAATTGGAAGTGAATGTTGGGGGGGGGGGGAGAGGAAGAGAGAGAGAGAGAAGAGAGAGAGAGAAAGAAAGAAAGAAAGAAAGAAAGAAAGAAAGAAGAAAGAAAGAAAAAAGAAAGAGAGAGGAAGAGAGAGAGAGAGAAAGGGAAAAGTACAAGAGGGAAATTTAAAGTCGAAGGGAAGAGAAGGTGACAACATATTGGGGGAAATAAGAGAAAAAAAAAGAAAAGTATGGGAGAAAGGGGGGGGATAAGGGAGACGAAGAAACGGGAAACTAGGAAAAGACGAGAAGAGAATTATCGAAATAACGAAGACGGAAATAAATGAGCTAATTGAGATGGATACCGTAAATGAGGAAAGGGGTTTTAAGAAATAGGTTTCAAAAAAGGAAGGAAGGGAAGAATGAGGAAGGCCTCCTCTCTTTCCTCCCCATGAGTTTTATGAGGAGAAGAGGCGAGGACACGAGGCAAGGAGGAGGGAAAAGAGGGAGGAAGGCGAGGAAGAGGGAAATGAGGGAAGGAGGCAAGGAAAAGGGAAATAAATGAGGGAAGGAGGCGAGGAAAAGGGAGGGAAGGAGGGAAGGGAGAAGGAAGAGGGGGAGGGAAATGAGCTAAGAAGGCAAGGAACAGGGAAATAAATGAGGGAAGGAGGCGAGGAAAAGGAAAATAAGGGAAGGAGGCAAGGGAGAAGAAAGAGGGGGAGGGAAATGAGCTAAGGAGGCAAGGGGGGAAATAATTGAGGAAGAGGCGAGGAAAGGAAAATGAGATAAGAAGGCAAGGAAAGGGGAAATAATTGAGGGAAGGAGGCGAGAAACAGGGAAATGAGATAAGAAGGCAAGGAAAAGGGAAATAAATGAGGGAAGGAGGCGAGGAAAAGGAAAATAAGGGAAGGAGGCAAGGGAGAAGAAAGAGGGGGAGGGAAATGAGCTAAGGAGGCAAGGAAAATGGAAATAAATGAGGGAAGGAGGCGAGAAACAGGGGAATGAGTCAAGAAGGCGAGGAAAAGGGAAATAAATGAGGGAAGGAGGCAAGGGAGAGGGAAATGAGCTAAGGAGGCAAGGAAAAGGGTAAATAAATGAGGGAAGGAGGCGAGAAACAGGGGAATGAGTCAAGAAGGCGAGGAAAAGGGAAATAAATGAAGGCGATGATAAGGAGGCAAGGAAAAGGGAAATAAATGAGGGAAGGAGGCGAGAAACAGGGGAATGAGTCAAGAAGGCGAGGTGAAGGAGGCAGCAACACTTCATAGTTTATACATTCGGAATCATAAAGACGATCTTAATTACGAGTCAATGACCACATTAACGAGCCCGGTGCCAGCCAGATTGACACGTGCGGTTAAAGTTAGATGTATCCAGCACTGAAGTTAGATTCACATTATTAAAGTTTTTTTTTTATCATTATTATTATTGGATTCAACATTTTTTTTTTTCTTTTTTTTTTTTTTTTTTTTTTTTTTTTTTGAGATGGATATCGGTGTTATTTATATATTCTTGTGTGTGCGTCTTGGGATAATAGTTTTGGATCTATTGATTTAAGAGGAATGACACTCAAAAAAAAAAAACGCAGGTTTAAAGATGTGTTGTTCTTCTTGCAGTAGTGAATGCAGTGTCATTTGCAACAACAGTGACGAGACGAATAAAAGGAGTTGCAGTGTCGCGTGTGCTTTTCTTCTCTACCTCTTTTCTTTCTTATTTTTTAATTAGATATAAGATGATTTGAGAGAGAAGGCGGATTTAGGACCAGTAAAAAACGAATAAGCGAAAGAGTACCAGAGAAGTCAAATATTGCAACGTCAATTACGAGCTCATTAGTGACACAGCTCGTGACGGCGGCGTGAGTGATGAAATTATGAAGCGTGACCCCTTTCCCCCTCCCTCCCCTCCCCCCTCCCTATAATCAGTGTGAGAACCCCTGCAGTGAAGGACCCAGGCAGTGACCAGTGCCAGTGCCAGACACATGCACTGCACGCCCCGACCTAGATTCCTCTCCCTCAGTCGCCCCCCATACTGTATGCTGCAGTGAATCACCCTCTTGATTAACACCCACAACACAAGAGTCAAGAGTAAATGGTCAGAGTGACTTCCTTTTTTTTTTTTTTTTTTTTTTTTTTTTTTTTTTTTTTTTTTTTTTTTGTAGGGGGGATGGGATGGGTCCGGGGGTTAAGTGGGGGGGGGGGGGGGTTAGGGGAGAGTGACGTCACCGCCGACGTATTGCGACAAAAGCGAGATACTCCACGACGTAACGATAGACGTAACGGGAAACGGAGCTTGGCAGTGTGTGTGTGCGGGACTCGCGTGGAAAAATACAGGCAAAACACACACACACACACTCTCTCTCTCTCTGGCGAAGTCCGTGGCAGTCAGACAAGCCCATTGCCGGACCTTTGCTGCATGTATGATGAACTCGAGAGAGAGAGAGAGAGGGAAAAAAAGATCTAAAACAGGGTTACTGCAATGGTGCTGATGCAGAGCAGTGAAGAGGGGGCATTGTCATAGACGAGATAAAGGCTGGCAGTGAGAGATGTTCTCGAGATAACGGCAGTGAGTATAGTGAGTCGGTGAAACCTGGAAAGAGTAGTGAAGAGAAAGAAAGACTCCATAAACAGTGACGGATAATGAGAAATGGTAATGCTGGTGACGAAAGATAGTGAATTATGAGACATGGGAACACTAGATAGCTGGAGAGATAAGATAACAGAACAAGAAGCCGTTGAAAATGCACACGAGTGAAACCACTGTGAGAACAGGAACTAGAACACTGAAAACTTAAAATGAAAACCGCGGAAATTACACGCTCGTCGGCAAAGCAAAGACAGTGAACTTACTTACAAGCAGATTACTGAAAGCACACGTTCAGTTGAAACCACACTGATGAGTGAACATAAACAAGGCACTTGTGGAACTTGTGAAACTACAGAGATGAAAACACGGAGAGAGACTTTAAAGCTGCAAAGACACGGAATGCACAAGCACACGATAGAGCAAGAAAACAAGTGAAAAACACCCACTAACCCAATAACACAAATAGCAAAACAGATAATTGAGAACATTACTGACGAAACGAACGACATTAAAGTAGCAATTCTCGTAAAGACGCGACATTTTGTGAAGACTGAAACAGTGAAGAAACAGTGAGCCTCAGAGCACGAACAGTGACGACACATTAATAGCCACAAACTGGTAGAGAAAAATGACAAGTGACAGTGACAGCCCTAACAACATAGACTCATAAATCACTTTCAAAAGTGAGTTCAGATAAATGTATAGAATAGATCAGAAGAAAAAGTAAGAAGTCTGTGGTAGCATAATACAATGGTCCATTCAGAGCGCCAGTGAATGACATAATTGACCAAGACAGTTAGTGACAAGCAGTGACAGAATGCACCGCTGAGAATATAATTAGTGACCGAGTGAGTGATAGTGACTGATTATTGGAGTGACAATGCAGTCGGCATCAGAACAGTAGTGAGACTATTAAATCAACGACAAAAGAATCTTGTGACGGTAGATTTTAGTGACAGAAGAGTCGTGATAGAATGAAGAAAAATGATAGAAGGACCAAGTGACAGTTGAATTAGTGATCGTGTAACAAATCCTTAGTGACAGTGACAGCTTTTGTGGCCAAGTGAAGCAGTGACACGAGAACGATTGAGC
>NW_020868481.1:112029-124529 GCF_003789085.1 Penaeus vannamei | reverse complement strand
TTCGCGGGTCGTCGGTCCCCTCTCTCTCTCTCTCTCCTCTCTTTTCTCTCTCCTCTCCCCTCATCTCATCCGTCTCTCTTTCTCTCTCTCTCTCTCTTTTTCTTCTCTCTCTCCCTCTCCTTCTCATCCCTCCTCCTTCTTCCTCCACCTCCCTCCCTCTCCTTCCCCTCCCTTCCCTGCCTCCTCGGCGGTGCCCTCCTTCCTCTCCCTCACTCTCCTTCCTCGCTCCTCTCCATCTCTTTCTCTTTTCTCTCTTTCTTTCTCTCCTCTCTCCTCTCCTCTCTCCGTCTCTCTTCTCTCTCGTTTTCTCTTCCTCTCTCTTTCTCTCTCTTCTCCTCTCTCCTTTCGTTCTCTCTCTCTCTCTCCCCCTCCCTCCCTCCCCCCTCCTTCCGTCCCTCTCCTCCCTTCCTTCCGCTCCCTCCCTAATCCCCTCCCTCTCTCCTCCCTCTCCTTCCCTCTCCTCTCCTTCCTTCCTCACTCTTCCCCTTCCCTCTTCTTCCCCTTCCTTTCCCTCCTTTCCCTCTCTCCTTCCTCCCTCTCTCTCCTCCTTCTGCTTCTTCTCTCTCTATTTTTCTTTATCCTCCTCCTTTCCCTCCTTCCCTCCTCTCCCTTCTCACTTTCTCTTCCCTTCGCGCCTTCTTTCCCTTCTCTTCTCTTCTCTCTCTTCATCTCTCTCTTCTCTTCTCTCTCCTCGTCTCTCTTTCATCTCTCTCTCTCTCTCTCTCTCTCTTCATCTCCCTCCCTCCCTCCCTCTCTCCCTCCCTCCTCTCCTTCTCTCTTCTTCTCCCTCCCCCTTTCGTCTTCGCTTCCCCTCTCCATCTTCCTCCCTCTCCTTTCCATCCCCTCTTCCTCCCTCTCCTTCCCTTCTCTCATCTCTCCTCTCTATCTCCTCTTTTCTCACCTCTCTCTCCCTTCCTTCCTCCTCTCCTCCTCCTTTCTCCCTCTCCTTCCTTCCCTCCCCTCCTCCTCGTACTCTCTTATCCTCTCTCTCTCTCTTCCTCCTTCTCTGCTTCTCCTTCTCTCGCCTCTCCTCTCTCCTGTCGCTGTCAGTCGTAAACCGGTTGCGATTTGCAGTCTTCAACCACAATCAAAACTGCAACAGGACAACCGACTATTACTTAAATTAAGGTTCCAAGTTCTCCTGTACTTTAGAGACTTGTTTTTTTTTTTACTTTGTTTTTTTTTATTTTTTATTTTTTTATGTTTTGTTTATGTAATTTTTATTATTTGTTGATTTTGTTATTTTGTTTTTTTTTAATGTTTATTTATATTTGTCTTTTTTTATTTATTTTGGTTGGATTTGTTTATTTGTTTTTTTATGTTTTGTTTATTTTGTCTTTTTTTATTTATTGTTGATTGTTTGGTTTTTGTGGTGGTTTATCTGTTTTTTTGTTTTGTTTGGTTTGTCCGATTGTTAATAGCGGTTGATGTTTATTGATTGTTTTGTTTTTTTAATTGTTTTTTAATTAATATTTTTTTTTGGTTTGGATATATTTTATTCCTTTTTCCTTTCTTCTTTCTTTCTTTCTTTATCCCTTTTTTCCTTTCGTTTAATCCATTCTGTGGTCTTTATTGCTTTGTTGTTTCATCTTTCTTCTTTTTTCTATCCCATCCCTTTCCTTCCTGTCAACTCCCTTCCTGCCTATCTTCAATCTTTCTAATTTTAATATTCTATTTTTTTATTTTTTTATTTTAATTTATTATTATTTTTTTTTTATTACCTGGAACGCATTTCTCCCGGAATTCATGTCACCCGGAAGGGGAGGAGTAGAGGGGGCGAGGGGGGGGGTGACGCGGGGTTGTAAGGATAAGGAGGGGGGGAAAAGGGGGAGAGAGTTGGCGGGGATGAGTTCNATACAGAAGCGTACCGCGCCTTTTAAACGCCAAGGTAACACAGCAACAGTGAGTCACGTAACATAGGCTATACGTGAAGACCAATAGGCGGACAAAAGCAGCCCCCCCCCCCACTCCTTTACCCTCTCCCATGCCCCTTTCTCTCTAGGAGGGCAAACCGATCATATTGAAAGCTACCCTTTTCTGCTGTCACTCTCTCTCTCTCTCTCTCTCTCTCTCTCTCTCTCTCTCTCTCTTCTCTCTCTCTCTCTCTCTCTCTCTCTCTCTCTCTCTCTTTTACCAGCTTCTTTCTCTCTCTGCACTTTCTTTTGCCAGCATTTTTTTTCTCTCTCTTACTTTCTCTGTACCAGCATTCTTTCTCTCTCTCTCTCTTACTTTCTATTTACCAGCATTCTCTCCCTCTCTCTATCTCTCCCTCTCCCTTTCTCTCTCCCTCTCATAAATGCAAATCTACACAACTCATTCCAAAAACCCTAATGATATTAATTCTCCTTCTGCTGCTCGTAATGATAATAATAACACTAATATCAAAAATACATTATCACAAATAACAAAGACAACAATAACAATAAAAATGAAATACCGACCAGACTTTCCCTCACGACACTTCCGGTTGCCAATGACATGGACAAAGCGAGGAAACAATAAAACATAATAAAAACAATAATAAGAAATAATAATAAAAAGGCATAATACATGAAAATTAACTTCCTACAAATGATACAAAAGATTCAAATTGCCCCCTCCCCCCCCAAAAAAAAAATATATATAAAAATAGAAAAATATATAATAACAATTACAATAACAACAATAACAAAATAACAATATAATAAAAATAATAATAATAATAATGATAATGATTGATGATGATTATGATAATAACAAATAAATAAAAATAACTTAAGAAAATAAAAATCGGCGAAAACTTATCGGTCTTTTTCTTTCTTCTCGTTTCGTTCGCACTTCCATCTTTCTCTCTCGCGTGTTTTGTTTCCCTTCTATTTTGTCTTGCTTGTTTACGTTTCTTTTCCCTTGAAGAATTCGGTTTTATTTCCGTTTATCTTTATTTTTTCTTATTTGTATTACGTCCTCTCTCTCTCTCTCTCTCTCTCTCTCCTCTCTTCTCCACTTCCTACACATATCATCCGATAAATTATTTCCACCATTTCGACCCAAAACATCGGCGCTGATCACGTGACTATCCATCCGGGACTCGACATAATTCATAGCCGGAGGACCTAGGATTGTGACGGGGGAGGGAGGCCAGGGATCGAAACTTAGGATTGTGAGGCGGGGAGGCGAAACTTAGGAAGGGGGAGGGGGAGGCTAGGATTGTGATTCGGGGGAGGGAGGGGGTGAGAAACTCTAGGATTGTGATTCGGAGGGGAGGCTCTTGATTTCGGGGTCGAGGGGCGAGAAACTTAGGATTATGATTCGGGGGAGGAGGAGGGCGGGTGAAAGGAACCTGATTAGACTGATTAGGATGATTGGCTTCGGGAGAAAACGACCGGGCAAACAATCAACGACCAACTCCGACAATCGCCGACGGTCCGCGGAACAAGAATTTCCCCCCCCCCCCCCATCGCCGGGATGAACGAGCGGCGTGTCTCGGTCCGACCGAAAGCCCCGACTCGGTTCTTTGTCTGAGAGGAATTTTCTCGATGCTTCTTCCAATTGTTCTGCTCGTCTTTTCCGGTTTCGTCCCAATCCCGTTTGAGAAAACAGATAGATAGATAGGTAGGTAGATAGACATATAAAACATAAATACATAGATGGATAGAGAGAGAACGAGAGACCAATAAGTAAAGAGAGATAAAGATTATGAGAGACAAAACATAGAGAGAGAGAAATAAAATACGTGAAAGAGGAGAAAAAATGAAAGACGATATAAAGAAGCGAAATAATAAGAGACAATATAAAAGAGAGATAAAGAGAGAAAGAAAGTCAGAAACTAGAAAAAAAAAAAATAAAGTTGAGAGGAAAACGAACAAAATTGCGAAAGCCGAGATAAACAGTCGCCCGATTACACCAACAATGTCTTCAGCCATACAAGCTAATTACAAATCTCCGTAATGTAACATAATCACCCCCTTTCGACGACCGCTTTCTACGCCCTTCTCCCCCGCCCGCTCGCCCTCGCCGCCCTCCTCCGCAGACACTTCCACCCTAAGAAACCCTCCAAACTCCCTCACACTCACCCTAGATTTCCCCTAAATATCCCCTAGTTTCCTCTACATTTCCCCTAAATTTCTCTCCTACTTTCCCCCTAAATTCTCCCTTTAGACTCCTTTCTACTATATTCCCCTTACTTCCTTTTCCCCTAAATCTTTCCCTACATATTCCGCCTAAATTTACTAAATTCTCCCTAAATTTCCCCTAGATTCTCCCTACATTTCCCCTAAATTCTCCCTACATTTCCCCTAAATTCTCCCTACATTTCCCCTAAATTCTCCCCAAATATCCCCTAATTTCTCCCTACATTTCCCCTAAATTTCTCCCAACATTTTACCACACAACTCTTACCCCAAATTCCTTCTTCCTTCACCCCTTCCCCCTCTCCCCTTCCTCCTCCTCCTCCTCCCCCTATAGCTAGAGGACCATCAAATATATTAATAATGTTGCACACACACAGAGGGTTTGCAATAGAGCGCTGACGTTGCATGCTACGGAGTCAGGGTTGATAATAAACCGCGTGCTCCCTGCGTTTATAAATCCCTTTGCAAGTGTTTTCTATACTCTGATTAATGTTGATATTATGATTGGTGTGAGTGATTAATGTGACGCGGTGGAGGGGGGAGGGAAGGAGGGGAGGAAGGGGAAGGAGGGATGGAAAGGGGGAGAGGGAAGAGAGGAGAAGGAGGAGGGGGAGGCAGGAGAAGGAAGAGAAGGAGAGCAGGAGAAGGGAAGAAGGAAGAAGGGAAGATGGAATGGAAGAAGAGAGGTAGAAGGAGAGAGCGGGAGAGTGAGGAAAGAGGGAAAAAGGAAGGAGGGATAGGCAAGAATGAAAAGCGACACGGGAAGGTCATTGGTGACGGGAAATGCCAATTAATTCACTCAGTATTATGGTTGATATTTGGAACGAACGAAAAGAGCTACCACGAAGGCTAATAAAGAGTAAAATTTTCACATCGCAGTTGGAATAAATGATAATGATGCCGTTACTGTTGATTTTGATAATGATTAAAAGATAATCATCATGATAATCAAAACAAGAGCAGCGACAATAACACAAATCTTGTTGTTAATGAAGGGGATATAATAATTCACTATTAGCAATATCAATGATATAACAAGATACATGACAGCTGACAACTCAAATAAACAACAAGGATATGACTGTACTGAATAATGAATAATAATAATAATAATAATAATAATAATAATAATAATAATAATAATAATAAAAATAATAATAAAAATAATAATAAAAATAATAATAATAATATAATACATAACAATAATAATAATAGCAATAGCAATAACAGTAATACAAATACCTATATCAATGCAGTGATGAAAATAATATTAACCAATACTAAAATGAAAAATAAAATGGTAACAATAGCAAGACTAATCAAATTATAATAATAACAATAACAACAAAAATAACCATATCAGAAATAGAAATAAAAATGACTAATAATATTAACAACAATAATAATCATAATAATGATGATAATAACAAAATAAATAATTAAATAATAATAATAATAATAATTAATAATAATATAATCATAATCATAATAATCAATAACAACAACAACAACCATCACCAACAATAACAACACCACAGACCACACACATCACTCCCCAAGCAAAATAGCCCCCGCCCGCACGCCCCGAAGACCAGGAGCGCCCAACCCCGATGCACACACACCGCCCGCCCGAGCAAGACACAACAGGCCTTTGCCCCGACAGCCACCGAGTCCTCACGGGCGCCCCGGAATCCCCTTACATCACGCAAGACAAGTGTCTGCCCCGAGACACGACTCCGGACGCCACCGCCCCACCGCGATTTAGGAAGGGGGGGGAGGAAGGGGGGGAAGGGGGTAAGGAAGGGAAGGGGAAGGGGGGAAGAGGGTAGATGCCCTCTCCTCTTTCTTTCTTTCTTTCTTTCTTTCTCTCTCTCTCTCTCTTTCTCTCTCTCGAATCGGAAGGATGCGAGCCCAAGATGCCTACGGGGCCTTAAGGATTTTTAATTTTATTTTGTCTTCTTTTTGTTGTAATTATTATTTATTTTTCATTAATTTTATTATTATCGTCATTCGGCCCGTTTGTTAAAATTGTGCAAGGCCCGACCCAATGAATATTCCTTATATGGACATGCATATACAAAAAAATAAATGCATATATATCGGTCTAGACAAGCATATCTACGGAACTGATAGATAAATGTAAATATATCTGATAGACATATATTTATCTATTTCTGTGTATATGCATGCCTCTGTGTACGAATATTAATTGGTCTTGCACACAATTTTAACAAACCGACCGATTGTCATTACTACTTTCATTAATATTACTAATGCTGCTGCTACTACTACTACTACTATATACAATATTATTATTATTTACTATTATCATTATTATTATCATTGCCGTGATTATCAGCCATTATCATCATTACCACTATCAATATTATCATCAATATCTTTATTAGAATTGTTATAATTATTATCTTATCAACTTCCTTTTAAGGAGTGTCTATTTAGCTCGAGGGCTGACGAGTTGGGGGGTAAGTAAGATTAATTAATAGGGGGGTATTTGGTACATGGCGGGGTAGGGGATGGGGGGGGGGGGACCGTCTCCAAAATTCCAAAAATATATCCAAATTCAATCGCTTCTGCATCGCGAGTCTCCTTGATCTATACAAGAGTCTCTACCTCATAATAGTATTGGGATTTTATTATCCCCTTTTCACTCCAGTGCCTCCTTCATCGACCATTTCTGGGATGATGCGAACTGCTGCGAATCTGCTGTGGTCAGCGGTCCCCGTCTCTCTCTCTCTCTCTTATTTCTCTTTCTTATTTCTCTTTATCTCTTTCTACATGTTTCTTTCTTTCTCTTTTCTCTCTCTTTCTTTCTCTCTCGCTCTTCTCTCGCTCCGTTTCTTTATCTATATACGTCTTTCTATATACACATTTTTTCTCTCTATAAGTCTCTCCACACATTCTCTCTCTCTCTCTCTCTTTCTTTTCTTCTCCTCTCTCCGTTTCTTTATCTAAATACGTCTTCTATATACACATTTTTTTCTCTCTCTAAGTCTCTCCACATTCTCTCTCTCTCTCTCTCCATCTCTCCCTCTCTCACCTCCCTCCCTCTCCTCCCTCCTCCCTCCGTCCGTCTCCCTCTCCCTCTCTCCTCCTCCCCTCGCGGCCGCGGGCATCGCCTCGCCTCCTCGACAGCGTGTAAACATGGACACTGCCGCTTCCGTGTAGTTTCCCGCCCTCGTGTTTCAAACCTCGAGGCAACCGCTCTTTGGGGAGGCGTAAGAGGGGGCGGGGGTGGGGGGATTATTGCGCATATCTCGGACAAGAACCGGAATTAATTGCTTTTCTTGCGAGGTTCTGAACGCCGGCTTACGCGCGGATACGAACACTTCGTCTTCGCGTAATGGAGGATAAATGGCTCAGTTGTTTTATCGGAGGCAGGGAATCGGATGAGTCCTCGCACGGGCCTGGCGAACTGTGGCTTCAAGATGGCACTTTTTTCACAATGGAGGGAATTCTATTCACGGCACTAATGGATAAAATGGCGGTCACTAATAAATACAAAATAACAATCCTTGAATGTGCGGTTATTCGTCAGTTATTCGTCACTAAGACAATACTATTCCACACAGAGACGCCCATCAAACGTAAACAAAGACACACAAACTTCATAAAAAACACTATAAATTAAACAAAAACACAAAAAAAAAAAAAAAATCCACTGCCTTTTCTCCCCTTCCTCTCTCCTTCTCATCCTTGCCTCTCCCCTTCCTCTCCTTCATCCTGCCTCTCCCTCCTCCTCCTTCTCATCCTTCCTCCCTTTCCTCTCTCCTTCTCATCCTTGCCTCTCCCCTTCCTCTCTCCTTCTCATCCTTGCCTCTCCCCTTCTTCCTTCTTCCTTCTCCCCTCTTCTTCCCCTCTCCCCTCCTACACCCGGACACCGCACGCACGCACCGCTAACCACACAAACAACACACAGACAGAGGTTTCCCCCCATCTAACGAAATCAAACTCGCCTCCCCTAAGACGACGCCCATATGTCAGGCCGATGACAGGCCCGACACCGAGGCCGCCCGTTTTTTGTCGCATATCAAAGCTCCGGGTTTTTTACGATTGTTGTCAGCGATGCATCGTTTGTATGCATGGATCTGGTTTATTCATATCTGGGTGAATTAATGCATGTTCATACATAGATAGCGCATATATATATTAATATATATATATATATATATATATATATATATATATATAAGGTATATAAAAATAATATATATATAATATATAATATATATAATATAATATAAATATATATAAATATATAATATATATAAAATATAATATATATATAAATATATATATATATATTATATAATTATATATTATATATATTTATAGGTATATATATATTATATATATAAAATATATCTTCATATATTTACATATATTAAATAAATATATATATATATATATATATATATATATATATATATATATATAATATATATATATATAAATATGATGACATATGTAAATGTATATAAATATATTTATCTATACACACATAAATAAATATACACATATGATACATATATATAATATATATAAATATATATATATAAATATACATATATACGTATGTATATATGTATATATGTACTATTTATATATATCCATATTATAAAATATATACATGTATATATATACACATATATGTATGTAATACAAAAAATGCATATACATACATGCAAACTTATATATTGTATACATATATGACATAGACATATATATTTACATATATATGATACGATACATATATATATATATATATATATATATATATATATATAAACTTGCTTTGATCCGCACACGCAAATCACTAAATATGGAAGTCGGTGCACGCAGGTGTCGCCCCTTCTCTACGGCGCATTCATCCATGTATAATAACATAGGACGCACAACTCATCCCCAATACATCCAAATCCCACATTATTCACATTTCCCGAAGCTAGAATAATAGGATCCGGCGCCAAGGTGGAAAAAAAATACAGCCATTTGTGAAACTGTAACGGGATAGTGTAATCGGCGCTTCCTGGCCCGCGCCGCCGCCCGCAGGGACCCGTGGCGGCTTCCTCGCGGGGCGTCCCACTCGCCCTCGCGCGGACGGATCCCGGGTCTCGCATCCTTCCGATTCGAGAGAGAGAGAGAGAGAGAGAGAGAGAGAGAGAGAGAGAGAGAGAGAGAGAGAGAGAGAGAGAGAGAGAGAGAGAAGATAGAAAGAAAGAAGAAAGTAAGAAAAATAAAATAAAGTCTTCAGCGCGCTCTTCCATTTCCCGAGGCCCATTCATTGTTGTTGTTTTTTTGTGCGTGCGTGTGTGTCTAGTCCTTACAACTCCCTGGTTTGTTTGAGGAGATTACTTGGCTCAATTCATGCTTCAAGCTCGCGCCGCCCCGCACGCTCCCCCATTGATGTTTGTTGAGCGTTTAGCAAGAGGAGGCGGGGGTCGGGGACTCGCCCTGGCCACTCTCACTCCCTCACTCCACCCTCACTCATCCCGCACATTAACACCCGTGGCCCGCCTCCCATCGCCCGCCGCGGGGCCTCTTCCTCGCCCCCTGCCCCGCCGTCTCCCGAAGGAGCCTGCGGTTCCTTCAGGAGTCGCAGAGCCGTGGGGGGCGGAGGAGGGAAGCCCAAGTCGGTGTCACAGGTGGGGTGACAGGAACGAATTCCTTACAGTTAACCCCCTTCCTCCCCTTCTCCCCCCGCCTCCCCGGGTTCCGTAACTACAAACTTTCCCCGGGCGGAAGTTGCACCGTTATCATAAGGTGATCAATACATGAAAAATATACACGACTTGGCCACGCAACGCAAAAGGCGATCCACGTACCCTGGCCCCACCTTTCCCCTCAAGACCCTCTTCGAACCCCACGCCGACGATAGCCTGTCAAACTCCCCCAACTCTCTGGCCGTCCGGTGGCCGTCTCCAGGTCGCCGCTACACAGCCACTTCCCGACTTCCTCAACATAAAAACAAACGTTCCCAGGCCTAGAAAATAAACGTTTCGCCCTCGACAAGAAGACCATCCCCCTCTCCATACGCCTCGCGGGACAGACCGGACAAAGTTTTACTCCCGCAGCGACTTCTCTCCGAGCTCGCCCATACGACCAGTTTTGTCAATATTAATTCATTATTTGCGCACACACACGCACGCCCCTCCTACGCGCAATACATCTGAATAATATCCGACGCTATTGAAGATAAATACTGTACACACGCACAAGCCTCTCGCCGGGCGTGTAACCCATCAAGGCAAGTTTGTAAACGGGCTCGGATTTTTGCCTTCCGAGCGGGCTCTCTTAGGCCCACTCCGGCGAGATGGGAGTAAACTACAGTGAGAGTGGGAGGGGAGTAAAGAAGTGAGAGAGGAGAGGAGAGGAGAGGAGAGGAGAGAGAGGAGAGAGGAGAGAGGAGAGAGAGAGAGAGGAGAGAGAGAGAGAGAAGAGGAGAGGAGAGAGAAGAGGAGAGGAGAGGAAGAGGAGAGAGAGCGAGAGGAGAGGAGAGGAAGAAGAGGAGAGCGAGAGAGAGGAGAGAGAAGAAGGAGAGGAAAGCGAGAGAGAAGGAAGAGAGAAGAGAAGAAAGAGAGAGAGAAGATAACACACCAACATAAGTGTAGTCCACCGCGCTTAGGATCCTGATCTGTTTCCTCCGACAGATGTCCCTTCCCCCCCTCCCCCTCCCCTCCCATTACCCCATCCCTCCCCCACCCTCGCCCCTCCACCGCGGGACAGAGGCCCGTCGTACCCACATATCGCAAACGCCCTTCAAACGCCCAATCAATCATGTCCGCTCGGGAGAGGGAAGGAACCGCAAGATCTCTTACCTCTTTCTCCTCGTGTGAAATCGTCTTCCTTACTAACCACGGATAGGCAAGGAAGTGGAGAGGGGGTGGAACGGGGAGGGGGAGGAGGAATAGGACTCCTCTCTATTCCTCTCTATCCTTCTCTTGTCCTCCCAATTCACGCCACTCACCCACGGATCTGAGCGCGGTTCTAAACTAAAATAAAAACGGTTGCTGGTGACTAGCGGCTTAAGCGATAACCGAGACTTACTAAGGTGTCTTGTATAACTACCGTGAGGGTTGTCCGGTGCTTAAGTTAATCACAAATTAACCAGTTATTCACCCAGGTCGAATTTCGTTTCCAATCACAGATAGATACAGGATTTTTTCCACTCCATTTCAAAACGTAATTTCACTCGTGAGACCTACCTATCCCTCCCCTCCCCTCTCCCCCAAGAAAAAATCTAAATTACGGAAACGAAAACGAAAAAAAAAGAAGAAAAAAAATCGAGTCACCTTAATTAACAGGAATCAATTAAAGGATAGTCGAGATCGCGGGGGACTGAGGGACGGATATAGAACAAGACTTTTCGAACTTTCACTGAAATATAAATAACTATTCGTCTTAGCGAAGGAGAGAGAACGAGAGAGAGAGAGAGAGAGAGAGAGAGGGAAGATGACGCTATACCCGAACCAATGCATAACTTTGCCCCCTACGGCATAAACTTCGGGGAAACTTAGCCACACAAGGTACCGGAGTGCCTAAAATCTAAAATTATGACTCGGATAAAAAAAAAAGTTTGCGAAATGATTGAGCGTTTGTTTTCTCTCTCCTTCCACGATTTCACAAAAGCGCGTTTCTTCCAAAGTTCATTTCACTCCCAGTATCCACTACACCCCGGAGGAACACGTAATATTGCTTCCCTTAACACAGTATTCCTTTAAAGATCACCTCTCCGCGTCCTCAAACAGTTCCTTGTTTGCTATCGCGTTTTCAGAAATTTAATAGGCCTACAATCAGGCACTTTCGGTATCCTAATTGATAATGTGTTTCCAGAAATTGAATAGGCCTACACTCAGCACTCTATGTATCCTAGAATCCTTCGCCAACTCACCTTGTGCAGATACTGGTCAAACATTCTGCCGAAATCCATGTCTCCGCCGATACAATACGTAGCGTCCATAATCTGTGACATGGCTGACATCCTTATACAGCGCCTTACACCTTTTGCCGTTTGTTTAGATCAAACAACAGCCACTCCGATCATGTATTTCAGTTTATAGTTTTCAAATCACTGTCAGTATCATAAATCTGTTTCTTTTCCGTTTCGTTTCCAGATAATATTTCTCTTTTTGATTCCTTTATGCCTTTTTTTCCGCTAGCTTTTCAAATGGATATGGTTGTGTACCCTCGCCTTCTGGGGGTTGGAATCAATACTCGATAAAAGCCGCCTTGTTGACGGGCAAATTTGGCATCTATTGCACAGGATTCGACTGATTCAGCGTGGTGTCACTCGATCAGACTCGCAGTTCGCCACCACCCCGAGACCGCGTTCACTGTATATTATCGTCACCACCCACTACACCTTTCCTTAGA
>NW_020868481.1:84529-94529 GCF_003789085.1 Penaeus vannamei | reverse complement strand
CTGGGAGGTAGGAGTGAAGTGAAGGAAAGAGAGGTGAAAGAGGGTAAAGGACAGAAGAGGGAGGAGGGGGAGGGGAAGCGTAAAGAGAGGAGTGAAGTGGGATAGCGAAGAGAGGGAGATGTAGGGAAGGATATAGGTGAAGAGGTGATGAGGGGAAAGGGGAGTATAGATGAAGGTGAACGTGAAGGCAGTGAAAGGGCATAAATGGGAAAGGTCAATGGGGTAGAGGCAGGAAGTAAGGTAAGGAAAGGGGGAGAAAGTGAGGTAAAGTAGAGGGTAGGGACTATGGTTAGTAGAGAGTGGAGTAAGGAGAGATAGTGATAAAGACAGGATGAAGAGAGATGGAGAGAGAGAGAGAGAGAGGGTGGGGAGGAGGTGGTCGAGGTTAATTAGAAAGGGAGGAGGTAAAGGGCGTGAGAAGTGAGAGGGAGGGGTCTAGAGAAGGGAGTGAAGAGGTGGGATGAGAATTTGGGAGGATTTTGGGAGGATTAGGCCATGGAAATGTCACGGAGGAGTAGAGGGTAGGTATAGAGGGATACGTGAAAGGAGGAGGAGGTAGTATAGTGAGAAGAGAGGCCAGGAGGAAGAGTGGTAAATGAGAATAAGTAGTATATATAAAGATTAGAGAAAAGAAGAAAGGCAAACAAGGAAAGCGCCAAGAGAGCACTAGGGAATGCTGTTAACAACTGCACAAAACAAAAATAACAGAAACAAATACAAAGAACAAACAACCAGTTTCCTCCGAAACACGAAACTACTCTCAAAGAAGAACATAAAGTCGAGGGCGCGTCTCCCGGTATCAGCAACCGAGGCCAAGCTCTCTATGAAACCAACATTCGATGAGGGAAAGAAAGAAAAAAAACATCTTATTATGACAACTTGCAGACGTTGGTTCAATTTCCTGAGAGTGACAGCCAAGCCTCCGCGCCAGCAAATAAACTAACGACCAACTCGAGCATTCCCGGTGGCAGATATGCAAGGTTTGTCCTTGCAATTGACGGCGGAGGTTCGGCGCTGAAATGGTGGCCGTGATAAACACCCATTAAGAACTGTTGCATAAACTGCCAGAGGAAAATGTCATTGAGAAATTTGATATCATAAGAAATCCGCAGGATAAAAATAGACAGCAATGACAGAAATAACTAAATGGTGCAACCAGTCTAGTAAATGAACAATAACAAATAAATTCATAAACATCAATACCACATAAATACGCATCATTAAGAAAATGCAAACATACCCTAACCATATGAACTGTTTATCACAGAGCTCAAAAGGAACATATCTACCACATAAACACTTAAATAAAAAATCGACACTTCATAAACAAGTTTCTGACCTATATCAAAACATGAATGTGGCTGAGCAATGTAAGTGCAACTGCACAGTGCACACAAATAAACTTGGTGTAAGCTATTCCCAGCGTCTTCAACCAAAGCTATAGTCTCTGTAACTCCAGATGTAGTGCGTGAATGTGCAACCCCTCTACAATATCTGGCCAAATGCAAGATACAGTACAGTGAGCAGAATGGGTCAATAGAGATAAAATCAATCCACGGGAAAGCTCATATGCATACATAATATATGAGGAGATGTAAGAAGAGAGAAGAGGGGTGGGGGAGAAGGAGAAGAGGGAATGGGAGTGGGAGAGGGAGAGGAATGGGAATAGCAATGGAAGTGGGAGTGGGAGTAGGAATGAGAGTGGGAGCAGAAGTGGAAGAGGAAGCGGGGAGAGAGCAGAGGTGGTGAGGAGGAGGGGTGTGTGAGAAAAGAAAGGAGGAGGGAAAAGGGTAAAGGAGGCAAAAAGGGAGGAGTGGTGTTCGAATATGTGTGTCATGTATATGATAAAGGTGTGTGCTGACATAAAAAATATATAACAAAAAAGGCACAAAACGAACCACAAGAAAGGAGTAAGCTTACACAAATCCAGTTAATATTCATATACTCGTTCTGGCAACTTACAGGAAGTTCCATTTAAAATACCAAATGTATTGATGATTCATCGACCGAAATAACTCTTTAAACAATACAATCAAGTGACTTTGAAGAATGAATGGAACGCAGTAAAAATACAGCACAATGGCTTCCCAATAACAAATTCATTTGCGCCTACTACTGATTTACTGAAATTTGCCTCTTTGCATGTTTGTTCCTTCGAATTCCCCCTGTCTCCCTTTATCTCTCCCTCTCCCTTTCTCATCCATCCAGTAATTCATTCATTCATTCACTCACCCGCCCACTCACTCACAGGCCTATAAACTAAATCAACCTCTACCCCATCCAGCTACTCCCTCACTTATTCACTCGCCCAGCTACTCAACCACCAACCCATTCCCTCACTCACCAACCCACTCATTCGCTCATTCACCATCCACTCACTCACTCACTCATTCACTCAACTCACTCCCGCTAACTCACCCATTCACCCACCCTACTGCACCGAACCCAACAAACGGATAAAGCTCAATATCCGGCCCGTCCAACCTCCACCAGAGCTACGAATCCTGGCGTGAGCGTCGCTGATCACCTCGATCGCGGGCGCACGTACAGGGGTCGCCCATGCCTTCAGCCACTCGCCCAAGCACCCGGCAAATCGCAAGTCATTTAGGGCGTCTTTTAGATTACGATGGCTTGTTTGAACAGCGCACCATTTGGGCGTTTCCCCCGCTGTTCTTGTGTCCTTGAGGATTAATTTACAAAACAAAACGGTCATAAAACCTACATTAACCCAGCATTGGAGAAAGAACCCTCCACGATCTTCCCATTCTCGAATTGCCACAATGTCGAGTGCCTCCAAGATCACATTTTATGCGTGTGTGCGTATGTGCGCGGCTAAATCATCCTCTGAGCGAAGGGCGGGCTGTCACAGCTGGTTGGAGCACCGTCATTGAGTAGCACCTTCTGGCTGACCGGCGAGCTAGGAGACTAAACATGAGAAATTCAACAGGGAGTTGCTAGCCAAATGTCAACCAGGATATCACTGCCGCGACCTCGCAATATCTTGGCCTGACATCATTTCTTGGCACCGCCTGTTGAACATTATTCGTTTAACATCGAGTTAAATTAAAAGGATAATTGCTTTAAACAAAAAAGTCATAAAATCAGTATGTGAAATACATATGCCTCTCTCCATTCTGCAATAGACGAGTAACTGCACATCTTCTCTTTGCTAATAATCCATCTAATTTAAGATTTTGTAACATTTTACAAAAAAATAATATTATACTCTATCTCTCTTACTCTCTCTATTACTTATCATCCTCTCATATTATATATACTATTCAAAAAATACAACATACTACTCTCTGCTAAACACTTACTATTCTATCACTTGCTTACCTTCTTCACCTCACCTCTCTCCTCCCCTACCATCTATCTGGTATCCTCGTTCTTCCCTTTACTCACATCTATCCTCTCAACCCCCCTTGTCTCTCTCTCTACCTTCGTGCATTATACGTCCGCTCGCTACGTCATCTTTTCTGCATCACCTCACCTCATCTCTTCGTATTTCTCTCTCATCTCTCTCGCTCTATTCTATTTTTCGATGTGATGTTATTGGAGCGGTGGCTCTCGTTTAGTAGGTTTACAGCTAGATATATGGGGACTTAGTTAAGTTCTGATAGCAGTTAATAGAATAGAAAGAATATGTTTATATCGTAGTTATGTAATAAGTACACTTGTGAGATTCACGTCTCCAACCCTCCTCTTGTCCCCCTACTCCTCCTCATGTCACCCCCTATCTACCCGACCCTCCTCTCCTCCATCTCTTTCGATCGTCCTCTACCCTCTATGCTTACTATACCACGTTCCCTCCGCCTCCCCCTTCTCTGGTTCCGCCCAAAGTTGCAATTGAAAGGGCATAAGCTATTCAAGTTTTTGGTTGTATACTTAGAGCTTTGCTTTGCACAAGTTCGCCAGTAGTCTATTTGAGGGGGGTTCGCTACTATACTCAGACCAAACTTTCTTCTAGTCCATACTGGTATCTTATTACAAGACTGTGATTGTGTATATATGGTATATACGAGCTAGTACTGGCAAAAGCTCATATAATATCGCTGGTTAGTAGTCAAGATGCAGGGTGGAAATAGATAACCTCTTAGAAGGTGAGTAGTCAAGTCAGGTTGAGAATAAATAACTTTAGAATAATGAGGTGAGGGTCCCCAAAGTTCAGGGTTGGTAAAAAGAACTATACTTTAATAGTAAGGTGAGTCAAAGTCCTAAGTAGTGGAAAGATAACCTTTTATACTGAAGAGATAGGGTGAGTCCTCCATATTATATAATTTAGTCCCAGGGTGGTATGACAAATATATAAGTAAACACCTTGTTTAAGAAGGTACTCCTCCAATAAAGTCCAGGGTTATGGCGAGATATAATAATACATGAATATAAGTACAAAACCTTATATGAATAGCAGCGGAGCACATCACACCAACACACACACACACAAAGTCCCAAGCGACGACCACACTGAGCGAGCAACACACAAACACAAGCAATCTTTAGTAACTTATATCAGAAGGGTCTCCTAAAAGTTCCAGGTATATGGATAAATGAGAACATTTTTAGAATAAGGGTGTTTCACAAATACTGATGTACACACATATACACAAATATATATATATATACACACATACATATATATAACACAGGTTGGAAAATAATAACACTATATTAATACAGCAAATGGTGACGGTTTTATCCTTATATTAATAACAACAGAATCCATGTGAGCGATATGAGGAAAATAGCACAGGAATACATATACTTTATCGAGAAAGGGGTCCAATATATAATCCATCTACAAGAATACGAGTTTGAGTGAGGATAACAACAATAGATAATACATATATATATACAAATTATTTAACGACAAAATACGTGAGGAGTGAGTACCCAAACAAGTCCAGGGTGGAAAAAAGAACCTACTACAGATATAAGGGGTAGTCTAAACAAGTTACCCATATATACACGATGGAAAATGAGCATTATCATGATAAGTGAGTACGAGTCCCAATAAGTCAAGGGTGGGTATACAACAAATAGCAAATATACTTGAATAGTGACAGGTGAGTCTTCAAGTCCAGAGGGTGAGCGAGGAAAAGGATCTTAAGATAAGTGGATCTCAAAGCATCTGAGGTGTTGTGCTGACAAAAAATAAAGGAACTTAGAAGGGGTCCCAAAAAGTCCCAGGGTGGGTATTAACAACAAGAATAAAACATATATAGTATAATGGCGATCCCCAAAATAGTCCTACACGACTAGACTAGACAAAAGGTAAATACCTTTAATGAAAGGGCATCAAAGTTAAGACATATGAGCATGCGAGGAGTGAGACAAGAATAATACCTATAAGGATAGGGCTCAATGATTCAGAGGTGGACAATAACAAGTAAACTCTAACAGAAAAGATAGGGCGTCTTAATAATAGCGATACATACACACAAAAGTAGCGAGTTGGAAATAAAATAGAATATCCATCTTAGATATACGAGTGTAGCTAACAAATAAGTCATACCAGCGAGTATTGAGGTAGAATACAAAATCATTATGAAAGGCTCTCCGGTATCCCAAAGCTCCCTTAAGTAGTAGTGGAATAAAGAATATCATATATATACTATTAGGAAGGCCTTATAGTTTACTTCCCTATTAGACCAGTGAGACATTAGCGCAAACCTGAGGATAATGGATATTGATGACGAAAGATGACTAACCATACTCATGTAATATTACTCATATTGACACACACACAACTCAATCGCAACATCACAATAAAACACTGAGCATCAGTGCTTCCATCCAAGCAAACACACCACCGAGCACTTCGTACACGAGCTACAGTCACAGCATCACTCATCGATTGCGCTACGTATCTAGCGACATGCGAGCAGTCACTGATCGAGCACTAAACACATGCCATGTACCTTTGAGTTTGTATTGATCCTGTGATATATGTTATGTACTTGTTTGTTCGACCTTGTAGTTAAAAATGTATTAGTTAAACCCTTGTTTGTGTTGTGGATATGCTATTTGATTAAATCCCTTATATGTTTGGTTGTTCCTGAGTGTAAATAGTATGTAACTAGCTTTGATGTTCCTAGTGTAATGCTGTACCTTGTTTTGTGAGTTGTACCCTGCTGATAAATATCTTGTAACCCTTCTATTAACTGAGAGTTTCTTGTGGTATGTGGTATTAGTATCAACTGCAACATTTGGATCTTATCAAACAAATGACAAAGATCAAACAAAATGGTTATAGTAGCTAATCTTCCCTTTCGCCCTTACCACTGCAATAATTACGAAGATTTCTGTAACTTTTACAACAGGCAAATCAACTCTACTACTTTATGCTTCCACGAGGTCTATTTCTTCAAACTATTACGAGTGCTGGCGTTTTTGCGCTATATATAACAAGAGCAGGCCTCAATGAACCAACCAGATAATCGAAAGATAGGAAATGATAACAAATTAAAGAGAATTCAAGAACTCATAAGTGTGAATTATAGATAACCCTGGTGATTAAAACCGCCTCCCTTTCTGCAACGTCGTTACATATGAAATTTTGTAACAATCCTAAAACCCATGCTTAGTCGCAAATTCACGCGGACAGGAAACGCTGGGAAGCAAGTAGCCTTAGAACCTGTGCAACCTGTTTAAAATTGCACCTGACCAAAAATCTCGAAGGTTTACCTCTTTCCATATGCGAACTAGGGTGTTTTTTTATTGTACCACATAGGATAATTCAATATATAGTAATAAACATCTTTTGAGATTGCTTGTTCGTACGGAAAAGGTCAGGAAATAGTGAATATATCTGAATTAATTTCAATATTGTACACTTGATTCTTGGAACATATATTTGCATTACGGAAAGAAGACCACATTATCGATAAGCATATAAGCAACATTCGCTTGTGTGCAAACAAGCTCATATACAACTGCTTCTCTTCCCATTGCGAAGTAGGAATTGCCACCACAACCACACCTTGCGGCTTCTCCATGGCTCGTTCCCGGACTCGCTTTCGCTTACTTTTTGTAACAAGAATATACCAAATTCCGCCTCGTCCGTAGTGTAATCAACGAACCAAAAGAATACCATAACAAAACCTATTTTTTCATACGCAACTACCAGGCACCGAGTAGCCTGCACAAGACCATAACATATGCTTCCACCTGACCCCATATCCTATTCATTCACACCATCGCCACAAATTATGACTTCCGTGACGCCACCTCCACCCCTCACATCCAAATACTCAAGCACTCCCCCCGCAGCAACTACACTGATATATGCGTTACGGTTACTTCATTAATATTTACGTTAGATGTTACCCACATTTAACATTATCCCTCTACCTCGCTGCTCTGCATTTTCATCCATTGCACCTGTATTTATATATTTACACCCACACACACACACACACCACCACCACACAGACAGGCCATCTCATGCAGCCATGCCACACATCTCCACACACTCCTCACCTCTAACATTCCAACAACAACCAGGACACACCGTGCCATAAACGTAACAAACCAAAGCCACTCTCATTGGTCTTTAACGCAAATACACAAAATATTGAATTAAATAATTACCACTTAAAGGGGTTAAGTCATATAATCTGATGCTGGACTGCATAATATAAGAGCGTATTTTAAAAATAACTATATTGGATATAAACAAAACAAATATATAAACTATGATAATTTACACATAAATACCATTATTATTAGTATTTGCGAGCTAGAGATTGTGAGTGTTGTTGATCTCGCGACATTAGTAAGTGTGAGTAGTGCATGTGTTGAGAGATGATAAAGAAACGAAATTAATGTTAATTAGGGAGAATGAATACAAACCACCGTCGTATTTTTCGTATATTTGACTCCCTAGTGTGTGTGTGTGATAGGATTTGTAGTCGTGTGGTTCCGGTCTATCGAGTGTCCCATGTGTTCTCCTTGTTCGTGCTAATGAGTCTGGTGTGTGTACGGATTGCGTGGCTGTGGATCGTGGTGAAAAGGTCTGGCGTTATCCTGTCAGCGTATAATCCGGCCTGTCACGGCGAGTAAGGGAAAGTAGGTGGCGGAGAGGGGCAGCAGGGGGGCGGAGGGTGTTAAAGGGAACGTAGGGTAAATAAAGCTATAAGAGACGATAGAAAGGGGCGTCAGTATGAGGGTGAAAAAGGGGGTGATAGTTAGCGGAGAGCCCGAGGGTAGAGCGTATAAAGGGGAGCCAAATGAATTAGTGGGAATATAAATGAACGGAAGAGTGAAGATAAAGATGCACAGCCGGTTACGAGCGAACGTAAGCCGGGACAAGAGGCAAGGACAAAACCAAAGGCAGTGGAAGTAGGGAAAGAGTTTAACATGTGCAGAGGCGAAGCAGTATAGTAGGAAACAAGGCGAAAGAAGGTGAAGGGGATGTAAGGGAAACGGAAAGCGGGGTATAAAAGAGTAAAAAGGTAAAGAAATAAACGAGAAAAGAAGAAAAAGAATGAAAGTGATAATTGATTAAAATAAAAAGAAAACGAAAAAAAACATGGAAGGGAAAGGGGAGGAAAAAGAATAATTAGTAGAGAAGGGAAGGAAAACAGAGACAGACGGAGAAAGGGGAAATATAAGGTTGGAAAAAGAACGGCAATAAGAAGAGGGAAATAAAGGAAACAAATGAAAAAAAGCTAACAAAAGACGCAAAGAAAGGGGAAAAGGAGACAAAAAAAAAAGAACGGGAAAGAAGACCAAGGTCGTTTTTTTTTTGCAAGATGCGCACAGCTGCTCTGTCGCTATCCCTTTGCAAAGGTCTTGCAACTTTTCTTTAAAACTTCCCTTGGAACTGGCTTGACCCTGATCAGATAATCTCGACCGTCGCTTACAACTTTCAAGTCGGAATCAAGTGAACTTATCCAGGCTCGTATAATCCCTTTGTCATTTTTCTTTTGAGTCTTTTTCCACTGGAGAAAAATTAAAAGAAAAAAATGGTGATAATCCTAAATCAATAATGATTACAGTGATGGCGGCGCTGATGATGATAATGAAGAATCAGGCATTTTACTTCTACACAATTTTCCCGTTTAGACATGGAAGAGGACGTTGACGGAGGCGGTTGCAACAATTGCAGCAGCAGCAGTTAATAATAACAATAACAACAACAATAACAATAACGATAATGATAAGAAATAATAATGAATAATAATGATGATGACGACGATGATTGATGATGATGGTGATGATGACGATAACAAAATAATACTAATACTAAAAACAACAATAAAATAATGGTAGTTATGATGATGATGATTGATGATGATATTAATAATAATGATGATGATAATAATAATAATAATAATAATAATAATAATAATAATAATTAAAAATAACACAAATAATAACAATAACAATAACAATAACTATAATAATAATAATAATAATAATAATAATAACAATGGAAAATAATAATACTATAATGATAAAAATAACAATAAACACAATAGATCAAATGAATAAAATAATAATAATAATAATAATAATAATAATAATAATAATAATAATAATAATAATAATAATAATAAGGATGACGATGACTGAAGATGACAATAGGGGCAACTGATACAATCATTCTTTTTAAATCCTGGATCCGGATCATGACCTAGATTTAATGACATCAAAGTTAGACTAAATCACACTTCTGGTAAGTTCATTAAAAATATATTCATAACATTTTGAGTAATCCTGCTAACGAATGAATAAAGAAACTAACTAACTAGTCAAATAACTAACCAACCAACGCTACCAAAACCATAACCTCCTTGGCGGAGGTCATAATAACAATTACAACAACAATAACAATAAAAACAATAACAACAGCAAAAAAAAAAAAAAACAATGATAATAACGATAACAATAGCAATAATATTAATGATAATACCAATAATAATATTAATAATCATACCAAAAATAATATTAATGATAATACCAATAACAATATCAATACTGATACTACTACCAT
>NW_020868481.1:72029-74529 GCF_003789085.1 Penaeus vannamei | reverse complement strand
GGGGAGGTACCAGAGTTTTTTTCCCAAAGGGGGTGATAGGGAGAAGTGTAAGGAGGTCACCCACCTGTCAAATACCCCGGCATGTTGACACAGCTCCGCGCGCATGTCAAGCCGTCAAGTACACCTCGGGACACACAATAATCGATAACTCCCCCCCCCTCCTCCATGCCGAGGGATAATGACGTCATAATGTCCCTGCCATTGAGACACCGCAGGAGTCATTGTGAAAGACAGACTTTTTCCCCACCGTCTCGGCGTATCCAGCGCGGGAGGTCGGAGCATCTCACTCGCGGGGCGTTGTGCGTGTTTGCAGAATCATCTCGATTTCGAAATGCGTCTTCGATAATTCCCCAAGGCGGACTCATGACACTAATCATTGTGTGGTAAGAGATATGGAGGATGTGAGAGCGTTTGGTTACATGCATGAGGCTCCCTGCATAGATGTCCTGGCGCTGGAGACAAATAAACAATACAAACAACTGAATAACGTCCAAAATTCTGAACTCCAATAGTTATAAATATCAGCCAAACCATTTGACACAGTGCGCGTTACAACCTAACTTTTACAATAGCGCTTTGGTTTATAATGTCCTGCATTAACTATACGCGTTCCGAGTGGTTGGCAATGAAATATCCCCTTGCTACATGTGTCAACAGACGGCGGACAACGATTGTCTCACAAATCTACGTGCAACTTTCTTTTGTAACTCGCTTGTGACGAGATTATAACAATTATTTTCCTCTCTCGCCTTTACTACCTTTTTCATTCTTTCTTTCTTATACATGATAGCGGATATCGCGAGGGCATTCAAAGACTGTCACGATGACGTTACACGAGACTGCGAACCAAAGAAGGGAATAAAACACTTCACTGCACTTTCTCAACTTCGAAACCATTGTCGTGCTATTTTGGCTTCGTCAGCGGAGCTTCTTTCGAGGTGATAAAAATGGGCATGTGATTCTAGTGCGGCGTTTTTTTTTTCGATTTTGACAAATCTATTTACCATGTTGTAAATTTAATCCTTGATATGAATGACTCCAAAGGAGCCGATAAAACAGGCTACATTTTAAGATAGTGAATAAGAGTGTGATATTTATTTAATAACAGGGAAAGTTCGGTTCAAACAACTTCAAAGATTCCTATTTGCTTCACATTTCTTCACTATACATATGGTTCGCCTTCAGACTTAGCAGAAAAGGGTAATTAAGAACAAGGAACCTCCAAATGAACAGGATGTAAAGAGCAGAACAGACACAGCTGAAACCATCGTCCCTATCCTTTCTTACTCGGGCAAGATTCTCTGAACGGCAGAAGTAACAAAGCCTCTTCCCCCTCAACAAACAATCAAACAAATACAAAAACACACGCGTACACACCAATTGTACAATCAGAAAACAAGGCGCGCCGCCACATTCACATTCCCCTCACAGCTAAGGGGAGAGGATCTGTTCGCGGTTTCCTAGTGACCCACGACAAGCAGACCCCTCTGGCTCAGCACCCAGTCGTGGGGAGGACGCGGTGGAGGTAGGATGGACGCATACGGATACATACAGAGGGGCAAAGATGCACACACACACCCTTTCTCTCTCTCTTAATCACTCACTCACTATCTTCCTCTCTCATTCACTCTGTGTCCGTCCGTCGTCTCTGTCTATCTCTCTTCCCTTTCACTCTCTTCCTCTTTCATTCACTCTGTGTCCGTCTCTGTCTTCTCTCTTCCCTTTCACTCTTTCTCCTTTCTTCTCTGTGTCCGTCCGTCTGTCTGTCTCTCTCTCTCTTCCCCTTTCACTCTCTTTCATTCACTCTGTGTCCGTCCGTCCGTCTCTGTCTTTCTCTCTTCCCTCTCAGTTGGTGCGGCATATACACAGCTTCGTGCGTGCTGGGTTGGGTCGGCAGCGGACACCATTTTTATCGCGGCATCATTTTTAGTCCAGTAGGAAAGTTCATTTGTCCTCATCACCTGCAGCCTTCTTTCTCTCTCTCTCTCTCTCTGCAACACCAAAGGAGATGTTGCAGAGGCGAAAGAAGTCCCTGATTATTCACGGGAGACGAGAGGGAGGGAAATGAAAAGAGAACAGAAGCATCTCAAGGAGCGAGTACTGAAAGGATGCGAGGAAGATCAGAAATGGGGGAACGTGATTCAAGAAATACGAGAAAGAGGAAACCGAGCGACAAAGAGGAAGGGAAGCGTCCAAGTGGGAGATGGGCGAATAAGATGAAGCAAAGTGTGTAAGAGGAAGGAGGGCGAGAAAGAGGGAGCGAAAAAAGGAGAGGATAGGAAGAGAAAAAACGGGAGGAGAAAAAGGAAGAATGAAGGAAGGAAAAGGGAATGTCTAGCAGCCAATCAGACATATAGCCTACAAAACAAAAACAACAGGGCACATCACAAACAGGCCCCCATACAGAAGTCAGCCAAAATCTGACGGCCAGCACGAAGCGGTGTAATTGCGGAATATACTTTTCCTAATCTTCCTGCTTCTGTGTTCGCCACAAAGAGGG
>NW_020868481.1:52029-62029 GCF_003789085.1 Penaeus vannamei | reverse complement strand
TCCGACTCTGTAAAAGCATGTGCGTTTCGGCAATACACTCATCCCATCCCTTCCAAAACTTTCGAAACTCTTTTATAAAAACAAACTTCGCAGATACACAGACTATGAGGTGTTAAACAAGGAAACCATAAAAAGGGGAAAGAAATAAAAAAAAGAAAAAGAAAAAGGGAATCTAAAAGGGGTATAAAAAAGGGGAAAAAAAAAAAAAGAAAAGAAAAAAAAGGAATCTAAAAGGGGTAAGGAAGAAGAAGGAGGTGGCAAAGAAGCGAGAGGAAAGCGGCAGATGTACACTCTCCCAGAGCGTGGTCGGCGCAGTCACTCGTGAAATGCGCTCCGTGTCAGAAGCTTGCGAGATCTGAGGGGGGGAGAGAGAGAGAGAGAGCGTCTGCTATGGCGGGGGAGGTCATGGGTCCTGTGTGCAGTGGTCTTCGTTCCTTGTTGGTGTTTTTCTTTTTTTTCTTTTTTTTATTCTTCTTCTTTCTCTCTCTTTCTCTTCTCTCTCTCTCTCTCTCTCTCTCTCTCTCTCTCTCCTCTCTTCTCTCTCTCTCTCTCTCTCTCTCTCTCTCTCTCTCTCTCTCTCTCTCTCTCTCTCTCTCTCTCCTTTCTCTCTCTTCTCTCTCTCTCTCCTCCCCCCCCCTCTCTCTCCTCTCTCTCTCTCTCTCTCTCTTCTCTACTCTCTGCTCTCTTCTCTCTCTCTCTCTTCTCTCTCTCTCTCTCTCTTCTCTCTTCTTCTTTCTTCTTCTTCTCTTCTTCTTCTTCTTCTCTTCTTCTTCTTCTTCTTCTTTTTCCTCTTCTTTCTCTCTTCGCTTCGCCATTAATTCTTATGCAACCCTTTATGATGTTTGTTATTGTTCTTTATTCCCCGTTTCTTGTTCTTTACCTTTGTCCTTTATTTCTTCTGGTGACTGTTGGCTGTTAATCATTGTTCCCGTTTCTTCAATTATTTTTACATTTTTTAATTTGTTAATTTATCAATATTATTCATAAATTATTGTCTTTTATTATCATCACCGTATTTATATAATATCCTCATTATAACTCATTATTGTTATCATAACTCAATCACTCATCCATTATCATTAATCATTAACAATTAATATCATTCTTGTTAAATGGCGAAGTGACATGATTATCAGCTATTCCATTTGTACAATATAATTTTTTCATTCTTTTTAAATATTTTTTTGCTTGTGTAAATTAAGTCGTTCAATCATCGCAGCAGTAAACAATCAGTACCACAATTAGTACCGCTACAGAGGTAATATTTGTTAAAATAGTAAAATACAAGACGCTATAATAGTACCAATAGTACCATCAGTATGGTATCTTCCCTGTATTCTTCTTATTATAATGATGAATATGAGATGATGATGATGGTTATGGTGAAAATTCGTAGTAATAATGCTACACTTGATGATCTTAAGGTCATGATATTAGTGATGAGAGTAATGATAATGGATTGATAGTGATGCATAAAGTATTATATAAAGGAAAACATGATTATCATTATTCCTATCATTATTTATTATTACTATTCTTTATTTCTATTCTATCATTATTCATCATTGTTGTAAATTGTTTAATTGATGATGGTAATTAAAGCTATATAATTCATAATAATAATAATACTGCTAATAATTAATGATTAATAATATTGAAAATATTATAATTATGACAATACTGATAATTACAATAATGATACTTACTACTAATAATAATTAGATACTGTTAATAGGTAATATAACAATAATAATAATCATAATATTGAATTATGATAATTATTGACTGCTAATAATAAAAAATGAAATAACAAAAATCATAATTATAATGGAACAATAATTGATGAAAATGATAAGGGTGGAAAATAATGAATAACAGTAATGATAATGATAATATATTAACAGAAGAAAAAAAATAAATTGATAATAATAATTGATAAGTAATGCGAATAAGGAATTAATAGATAATAATAATAATAATTAATAATAATAATAATAATAATATATAATAATAATAATAATAATAATAATAATAATTAATGAAATAATAATAATAATGACAATAATAATAATGATGATGAATAAACAGTAGTAATAACATTTAGTGATAATGATGGGTATGATAGTAACTCAAATAATAATAATAATTATAATAATATAATATTTAACGAGAATAATTATTAATATATCAGTAATGATAATGATAATTGATGATTGATAACAATAATGATTATAATGAGTATGATTATAATAATACTTGATTGATGATAATTTAAAAGACTAATAATTGATTGATAATATTGCATAATTATAACTGTAATACAACATTAATAATGGTAAATACTAATACTAATAATAATAATTGATAGTAATAATAATATAATGATCATCAATGATACTAAACAATAATGATAATAATAGCTAACAATATATTCAAATAATATGATGTTAGTGATGATAAAATGGATAATCAAAAATGCATTGATAAAATATAAATCTATGATTATGTTCATAATATTGAAAATATAATATAATATCATAATATGATATAATTGTAATATAATAATTGATGATTATTATATTATTATAATTAATTATTATCATTATTATTATGATGATGATGGAATAATAATGGCCATGACAAATAATTGATAATTGATGAGAATGGCGATAAAGAATATTAACATTATTATTAATGATAATTAATCATTTTTGATAATGACAATACAGATAAAGATAAGAATACAAAAGTAATCAAAACAATGATTTTATTGATTATAACAATGATTACAACAATGGCAACAAATATTGCCTCATATTTACACTCACCACAGTAACTTCAATCAATTTCTTAAAAAAAAAAAAAAAAAAAAAAAAAAAAAAAAATCTCAACCTTACCCCTTCTACACCACTACTCCCGTGAGACGCTGCTTCACCACCCCGAGCCCCATCAGCATCATTATCATCACATCAGTGTCCCGAGCGCCAGTGTCATTCATCACTCACCATCTGCAGTGTCGTAGATGCTTCGCGAACTCCATCTTCTTGAGACGGATATAAGACTCCTGGAGAGAGAGTGAGGATTGTGCAGGAAAGGCAGATGGTGCAGGTGGCTGCGCTCCTGGCTCGGGTCCGGAAGGTCGGTGCTGAGGAGGGTGTTTTCGACCAGCTGAGGAAGGAGGGAGGATGATGGGGGAAGGGGAAGGGGGGAGGGGGGGGGAGGAAGGGCGGGGAGGTTGGGAAGGGAAGAGGGAGGGAGGGAGAAAGGGAAGCGATGGGGAAGGGAAGGGAGGGAGGGCGAGGGGAAGGGAAGGAGGAGGGATTGAGGAGGAGGTGTTGGGAGGGAAGGGGAAGGGAGGGGAAGGAATGATGGGGGAAGGGAAGGGGGGGGAGGGGAGGAGAAGAAGGGAAGGGAGAGGGTGATGGGGGGAGTGGAGGGGGGAGGTAGGAAGGGAGTGACGGGAGGGGAAGGGGGAGGGATTGAGGGGAGGAGGTGTTGGGAAGGGAGAGAGGAGGGAGGAAGGGAGTACGGGGGGGGGGGGGGGGGAAGGGGAGAGGTGTTGGGAGGAGAAGGGAAGGAAGAGGGGAGGTATTAAGAGAGGAAGGGAGTGACGTGGGAGGGAAAGGGGGAGGGAGTGAGGGGGGGTGTTGGAGGGGAAGTGAGAGGGTTGCGGGTGTAATAAAGTATAAATGAATACTTATAGACCTTGGGTGCAGCGGGGATGGAGATGAGGGTGGAGGGAGGTAAGGATGAGGGTATTGGTGAGGTGAGGGTGTGTAGGGGTGTGAGGATGTATTAGTGGGGTGAGGGTTAATGAGGGGTATGAGGTGTCCCTAATAAGGTGAGGATCAGTGAGGAAATGAGTTGGTATTAAAGGGGCATAGGTGGGAAGGGGCGTGACGTGGCATTGGTGGGGGAGAATTGCTATTGAGAGGGTGAGGATAGGGGGGGGGGGAAGGGGGAAGGGGAGGGTGTCGAGGGGAGGCAACATTTGTCTCATTAATCTCCCTGGGGCGTTTACCTCGTCTTCTCAGGGTGCAAGGTCTCTGCGCTCTCGCCTCCATCTGTTCCTCCTTGGTTCGTCTCTTTCTCTTTCTCCTCTTTAGCGCTCTCTCTTTATATTCTCTCTCACAACAAAGTCAAACGAACGTCACAACCCCACCATAAAACAAAACAAACAAACAAACAAACGAAACAATACAAGTTACATGAACACCGAAAACCAACCACAACCACAACTTCGGCTCCTCTCTGGCTGAGGTCATGACCCCTCCTTGGAAACAGGTCACGGGAGCACGGGCGGACAATGGGGCCCCGTTTACGCAATCTCGTCAATACGAAGAAACGGTAACGGTGTTTGTTCCTGTTTTTTCTGTTTATATCGGTCGTTGAGGAGGGATGACGTCACAAAAAATGAACCATTTTACAAAATAATTCATAATACATCAAAATTCAGTCTGAATTCATGATAAAAACACATGGTGATAACATAAAAAAGAAGTAAAATACAGTAAAAATACAGAATAAGAAAAATACGTATATCAATAAAGTAATAAAGTTCCAATAAAGAGGAAGTAAAAGTATAAATGAAAAGGAAAATTGAAGAAAGCGAAAATTGTTTATGATAAGTCTGAAAAGAAATGAAAATGCGAAGGAGAAAGCAACGAATAGGAGGGAAAACTGTCGAAAAAAAGATAACGAACAGGAGGATGGATAACGAAAGATAGGAAAGAATAAATTATAAAAAAAAGAACGAGGAAGATGATAACGGAAAAGAGGAGAGGTTAAGAAAAGGAAAGAGGAAATTGATGAAAAAGAACTGAAAGAGGGAAAATAGATGAAGCAGAGGGTAAAAAAAAGGAAGAAGAGGAGAGATAAATGACAGACATTGGAAAATAGGAAAAGAAAATAGATTTTTAAAAAGGGGGAAATACTTCAAAAAGAAGAAAATACATTAGAAGAGAAATTATAGACGAGACAAAGGACAAAGGAGAAGAAAGGGAAAACAAATAATTAAAATGCAGGGGGAAACAAATAAAAAATAAATAAAGTTAAAGTATGAAAAAAAGCAAAAATGAAATAAAACAGAATAAAAAATAGAAACAAAATGATAAGGAATGAATAAAAAGAAGTGAAAAAATATAAGGAACGAATGAAAGGAAAATTGAAAAAATGATAAGGAATGAATAAAAAGAAAAAAAAGAATGAATAAAAAGAAAAAGAAAGGAGTAAATGAAAAAATAATAATAATAACAAGGAATTAATAAAAAGAAAAATGAAAAAGAAGGAATGCACAAAAAACAAAATCGAAAAAAATATATGATAAGGAATGAATGAAATATATATATCAAATGATAAGGCAAAACCTCTGCCAATCTTTAGCTGAAACTGCAATGCTTTCTCGAAATTTATCGTTTTCGTTTTTGTATGACAACTTTTTTTTTCGTTTTTATCCCGGTTTTATGTCTTTCTCCTTATCTTTGGACTTCCTTTTGTACTTTATACTTTTATTTATTTCTTCTTTAGCGTTCTAAATATTTTATGTTTATGTTGATTTATTTATTTATTTATCTCTTTATTTATTTGGTTTCTTTACTCTAATAGGAATTCTATATTTGTTTATTTGTTCTTTATCTATATATCTGTTTGGTTATCTATGTGTTATTCATTCATCAATCCGATAATTATCAATTCATCTGTCATTTATCTATCTATTCATTTGTTATTTTTTTCTTTTTATTTACTTTTTCTTATTAGTATATATTTTTTCTATCCATACCCTTGTCTATCTATCTATTTACTCATTTATTCACCTATCTATTAAAAAGTCTGTCTATAAATAAACTCACCCCCACCATTCAATCTTATCTTTATTATAACTTACATAATCTTTCTCTTTTAATGCCTTTCTCTCTGCTTCCTTCCATTCATTCCCTCTTTTCCCTGTTCCCTTTCATCGGTTTCCGCTTCCTGCTTTCCACCTATTTTTATCCACGATTTGTTATCCGTTTTCTCTCTCTCTCCTTCTCTTTCTCCCTCCCTCCTTTCTCTCTCTCTCTCTCTCTCTCTTCTCTCTCTTCTCTCTCTCTCTCTCTCTTCTCTCTCTCTCTCTCTCTCCTGTCTCTCTCTCTCTCTTCTTCCTCTGTCTGTCTGTCTGTCTGTTCTGTCTCTGTCTCTGTCTCTGTCTCTGTCTCTGTCTCTCTCTCTCTCTCTCTCTCTCTCTCTCTCTCTCTCTCTCTCTCTCTCTCTCTCTCTCTCTCTCTCTCTCTCTCCTCTCTCTCTCTCTCTCTCTCTCTCTCTCTCTCTCTCCTCTTCTCTCTTCTTCTTCTCTCTTCTTCTTCTTCTTCTTCTTCTTCTTTTTCTTTCTCTCTTTCGCTGCCCATAATTCTATTGCAACCCTTTATGATGTCAGTCTCCGCCCTGCCTTCTCTGCGAACTGCAATCCTTGGCTTTCTCTTTTCGAGTAGCCATCTATCACGGGGTTTCTAGTTGTTTGTCTGTCTGTCTGTTTGTCTGTCTGTCTGGTCTATGTATGTATGTATGTCTGTACCTGTCTGTTGTCTGTGTCTGTCTGTCTGTCTGTCTGTTCTGTCTGTTTGTCTGTGTCTGTCCCTGTTTGTTCTGTCTGTCTGTCTGTCTGTCTGTCTGTTTGTCTGGTTGTTTGTCTGGCTGTGTCTTGTGTCTGTCTGTCTGTCTGTATCTCTCTGTCTGGTACTGTACTGTTAATTTTCTTGTCTGATGCCTTTGTTTTTATTTTGATGCTAGTTTGTTCATTTACATTTTTACTCTTCTTTTGTATCTTTTTTTTGTTTTCTCTTTCTTTTCTTTTGTTTATCTGTCTGTCCTGTCTATATATTCTGCTTATCTTGCTGTTTGTTGAATATATTATTATATATTTATATTATTTTCTGATCCGTTTTGCGTTTCTTGAATTCTGTCTGTCTTCTCTTCCCCTTTTTCCGTCTATTCATTCGTCGATTATCTATCTATCTAGTTAGCTATCTTCCTATCTATCCATATACCAATCTATCTGTATCACTTTGAGTCTATCTCTTATGTCTATCCATCTGTTTATCTATCTATTCACATTTCATGCATTGTTTTTCCCTTTCCGATGTCTATCCATTTCCGGCTTCGTTCTCCACTCCCTTCTTTCATCGCCATTCTATCTTATTCTGTCTTTCTTGCCTCTCTTTATTTTCCTTCTTCTTTCTTCACATCTATTCACCTGTCTATTGACGTTGAATTCCATCTTTTTCTTCTCTGCTCTTTTCCTTATATATTATTTTAATTATGTATCTTATATGTTCTCTTTTTTTCTTCCTAATTTCATAAACGTGCCTCTTTTTTAGATCTAACAATTTCTATTTTTTTAAATCTATTTCTTCATATTCTACTATAATTCTTTATCTTCTTCTATACTTGAATATTCATTTACCTATATACGTTTATTTATCTGTATATCATTCTTTTTTTTTTTTTTACAGACACTCACCTCTGTTTACATCTATTATTATCATTTCATGTTGTTTGTTTATTTGTTTGTTTTCCCATCTCCTCTCTTTCTTCTTTGTTTTTGCATGTTGATGTATGTACATCTAGCTCTCTATTTGTCCCATCTATATCAGACTTATTTCTCTACACACTTCGTTTATTAACATTGTTTCTTATCAAATTATCGTATTTTCTTCCTTTCTTTTATATATTTTTTTTCGTCTCTTCTATTAATCTAAATTATAAACATCTATCTACCTTTTAATCAAATCATTTATACCTATCTTTCTATATATCGATGCCTATATACATCCATTTCCTTTGATACCTATTTAAGTCATTATTTCATTTTTCTTTTCGTTCTGAGTTTTTCTCTCTTTCTATCAATTTTATTCATTTTTCTTCTTCCTTTTCCTGTTTGTTATTCCTATTTTTCTTTTTCTCTCCAATTCCTATTTGTTTTAATTCGTCCTTGATCAATATTCTCAGCAATTATCATCTGCATTATGAATCTTTTGTTCTTGTTTTTCCTCCTTCTCTCCCTCTCTTTCTACTTTTATCTCGTTCTTTGCGTAACTGAGTGTTTCTTTTCTTCCTTCTTTCTTTCTTTCTTTGCTCCTTTCTTTGTTGTCTCTCTGTCCTTCTTTCTTTGTTTTCTTTCTGTCCTTTCTTTCTTTCTTTCTTCTTTCTTTGTTTTCTTTTGTCCTTTCTTTTCTTTTTCTTTGTTCTTTCTTTTTCTTTCTTTCTTTGTTCTTTTCTTTCTTTCTTTCTTTCTTTCTTTTCATTCGTTCCTTCTTCTTTTTTTTTTCTTTCCTTATTTCTTTATTTGTTTCTTTGTTTCCTTTCATTTCTTTCATTTTTATATTTCCTTTCTTTCCTTCTTTTATTTTCTTTCTTTTTTCTCTTTTCTTTTTCTTTTCTGTCCTCGATTCTTTTCTCAGATATTTTCATTGTTGTTGTTGTTGCTTGTTATTCTCTTCTATAATAACATTTTATTGTCTTGCTTTAGTTATTGTATTTTGGATAGAATGATTACCTTCATTCTCATTATCACCATTATCACTATGTCGCCATTGTTGTAATCATGATAATAATGACAATAATAATTATGATAATAATGATAATGATAGCATTAGTAAAAATGATAAGGATGATATCAATGATGATAATAATGATAATGATGATAATAATAATAATATAATAATAATATATAATAATAATGATAATATTGATGATGACAATAAAAATAATAATAATGATAATAACAATGATAATAATGGTGATGATAATGATAATAATAATGACAGTAATAATAACAATGACAGTAACAATGATAATAATAATAATAATAATAATAATAATAATAATAATAATAATAATAATAACAATAATAGTGACCCCGTGCGACCAATACCTTTCCCTGACCTACTTCGAGAGCCTCGCCATTCAGCTCCCTCCCCTCGCTGGCCTTTCCCCAAAAATTATAAGTAAAATAAACAAAAAAAGGCCAAACATAAGACAACACCCCTCCCCCCCCCTCTTGCCAGCCGCAAGCGCCCACTCCCGCGCCTCCGCAGCCCGAGAGCGGCGGCCAAGGATCGCCGCAGGAAGCCATGGCTCTTGAGGGCCGCTTGTAGGAGTCGGCGGCACGTGACTGGCTGGGGCGGCGCAGTGAATCAATTAGGACAGGTTCCCGTGCAAATCAGTGAATCTCGCGGGACCCAAGACTGATGGCAGTCCGGGCCCTCTCGGCGGGTCTATTGCAGGTCATGTCCTTCATTCGCCTGGCAGGTCAAACGAGGCTCCGCTCTGCCTGCGGTTCCCTCGGCGCCTGTGCATTGCTCAAGTGCAAAGTCTCGCGATGAAACAAATACGACACTAATGATTGAGATTGACGTGGATTGAATAGAATTGATTATCTGGAAACTCTTGGGTTCGGAGGTCGCGCGGGCGCAGAGCCTCCGAGTGGTCACTGATGCCAAATCTTCCCGGTGCGTCCAATACGCGGGGAAAACGTGCGCTCTGCCTCCCCCTTTCTTCGTGGTAAAAGTTACGTCATGTTATGATCAAAATAGATTTATTTTATGTCGACGTCGATGCTTTGTTAGGCGAACCGGCGCGGAATGTCCGCCCGGGGAACCACTGGCACCTTCCAGCGGCTGGACCTCCGAGGTTCGGGAAGATGTCAGGACTCTCCACCACCAATTTCCATGACCTGTATGCATAGCCTTCTGTCGCCCAACGTAGCGCGGGGCCTCTGCCGCAAGCGGCTGTCTGGAATGCCGGCTGACACCTCCGACTTGGTGTGCGGGAAGGCGTAGTAGCCGTGAGTGTACGCCGTAGGCCGCCGTGATCACCGGCTGACACTGGCGGCGGAGTGAGCGCCCCCGGACGGCGCGCGGGCTGAGGCAACATCCTCGGCAACGGCAGCAGCAGCAGCAGCAGCAGCAGCTTGGCCCGGGCCGGCGTGTAGTCTCCCCTGCGCCCCGGCACCACCACCACCTAC